>JANHZU010006360.1:11439-22070 GCA_032468055.1 Acrochordus granulatus | reverse complement strand
ATTATTATTCATCTGTTTCTGGGCAAGGAACAGCAATTATCATCTGAGAAATATTTCAAGCACAGGGTTATGTTTAAGATCCCCTTTAACTGCATTCACGATCCTCTGTGGAATAAAGGCGGTGGTGGGGACCAGACTGAACCGGGGATTTCCCCTCCGGTTGTTAGCGTCCCGTCCTTAGTACAGAGGCTCTAAATGCTGCGGAGAACCGGCAAGAAGAGGCTTTATTTCTTTCCTCCTCCTTCACTTTCCCCAAGGACAGGATCAAGCCGGAGTCGAAGGGCTCTCCTCAGTCTCTCCTCCAGCCCGCGCCCTTCACGCTTCCGTAGGGATATTTAAGGGCCGAAGCTTACGCGGAGCAAGCACGGATGCGAACCTGCAGGTTACATAACCGTACCTAAACATCCGCACGCGTACCTATTATATAAGGAAAACATTTCTGTGCAACAGACCGCCGAGGGGGAAGGAAGGGGGCGGAGGTGAGAGCAGGAGCTCGTCGCAACCCCCTGGGGGAGCCAGCCTGCAGAAGAGGGGGGGGCGGGAGATCACATCTGCTTTCGCAGCCCCAGCCCCAGCCGCCGCAGCAGCAGGCAGAGCCCCTTGTTAACCCCCTTCCTGTGGCTTTCACACGTCATGGAACATTCCCGGAACGGGCCAACGTTCCACCCACTTCAGGGAACAGACATAAAGGCGCAGCACAGAGATATCCTTCTCCTCGGCTCACCGCCCTCCCCCTCTACCCGCTCGCAGGGCGCATTCAGTTCCCCTCCTCCCCCGCGCGCACAGCTGCCGCCGCCGCCGCCACGCGCTTTTTCCTCGCCCCCCCCCCAGGACTCCCACACGCCACCTCGCCCCACGGCCGCAAGAAGTAACGGAGCCAGCCAAGGCGGGTGCCAGGTCACCCCAGCCCTGGAAGCCGGTGGTTGAAATGCCTCCCGACAGCGAACCCCGCCGCCCTTCGCGGCAGCCCCAGCGAGCGCGGGCGTCGCGCGTGCCCTCTCCGCCTCCCCTCTGGCTACCTTGACGTGGGCAGAGCCGTGCCTCGGCCGAACCCCAGCGGCGGCAACCACCGTGCCGCGTCCCCTCCTCCGAGCTCTGTGTCCTCTTCCTCCGCCTCCTCATCTGCTCATTAGTAACCATGCACATACTTCTTCCCCACAGGAGGAGATTACGCAAGCCCGCTTGCTCCTTAATCTGCATACACTTACATGCTGGGTATTCCCCACATTCCCTAACAGTAGGCCATGAGCAAAATACTTCGTTCGCGCGCATTGGCGCGCACTGGCGCGCGCGCGCGTGCACACACTATCATCTATCTATCTATCTATCTATCTATCTATCTATCTATCATCTATCTATCTATCTATCTATCTATTGATGTCTGTCTGTCTATCTACACACGTACACACACACACACAGAATCAGAAGGGAGGGCGGAGATCGTCTACCGGCTGGGGAAAAGGAAGGGAGGCGGTTCTTAAGTCAGGTTGCCAGATGTGAACTTCTAATATGCAAATTAAGAAGCGCCACACTGAAATCCGGGGTGGCGTCCTCTTCCACAACATGTGACGGAGCTCGCCAGGATCTCCGCAAGAGCGGTTTCCGTTCGTCAATGTGCGCTGCATCGCAGGCAGTAGAGAAACGTCCTCTGTCACGGGCGGCTTGTGACAAACCCCGTACCCAAGAGACAAGTGAAGCGAGGGACGAGTAGGTTACACAGACGTATTGTCCCCCCCACCTCCCCCGCAGGAATTGAATGGCCTGGAGCCGTACGCCGTCACCGACCACTCCCAGTTCACCTCACTTGGCAGCTCAATAATTTTCCCAACTATTGCTGAAAAGACACCAAAGAGCAGTGCATCGTTGTAACCACGAGCCATCGAGCCCTTCTTTTCCGATTGCCCCCCGCCCCCGAAAGGCAGCTGATAAAGCGGTCCGATCCCTTCTCCGCTTCCTTGTGTTATGGCCACCGCAACTCCGGTGATAAGGATCAGGGCCACGTCAAAGAACTGCCAGTTGTTTTTCCCTCCCCAGAAGAGGGAAATAAATGAGGTGAGGGAGGCAGGCAGGTATCTTTGCAGCAAAAGCTCACCTGGGAGTCAACGAGAAGGGAAGCCTTCTGCACCGCGTATCATTTCTTGTTGCGCCCTTACTAAAGTCTGAGTCTGGAGTGAGGTGCCTTGCAGCTTGGCTTTATATAGCGACAGGTATTCCACAAGCCAGAGGGTGTCTGATTCATGTGTTTCTGTTCAAATCGACCATCGCTTTCTCCTTTTATTCTCCGCGATTAAGCAAAACAAAAATATCTATGCGTGCTGTCTTTCTCGCACAGTACACAAAAACGTATGCACGCGCACCGCACACATATATAGGTATATGTGTATATGTATAGGTATGTCTATAAATATATCAGCCTTAAAGGACAGAGCCCAGAGGCCGCTGTTGTCGGTTGCGTGTGCGAGTATTTGTATTTTTCCTCCCTTCTGGACGATAGAAGCCTCTGATCTGCGGACGGACTGGGTTATTCCTGGCACCACTTCCCAGAACAGAAGTTACAAGGGGAGAGAGCAAGGGGAGAGCTCAGCCAGTGATGTCATCGGATCCCCCATTGCGTCCCGGAGAAGGGAGGGAAGTAGGCTGAACCAGAAGATCCAGTTCCCGAGAGCCCTGGCTCGAAAGTGGGTCTATTTGACAGACGGAGCGTGTAAGAGAGGTGCTCCGTGCAAACCCGGGAGGGAGGGAGAGAAGGAAAAGAAAGGAAGGAGGCGGGCCTTCCCCGAGCGCAGGGAGCTACGGGTCTCTCCGCCGGTCAGGGGAGATCTCGCTTCCTCTTCCCTCCCCCTGCAAAGGGAACTCCCCGGAGAGCCGGTTTCAGCTTGCCTTGCGAAAGTTATGCGTCTTCCCAGCTTGAGAATTTCCTTTAAGGATGTGGGTGGGATCTTCTGTTCCGCTGCCCATTTTCCCTCCTCCTCTTCTCCTCCTCCTCCTTCCCTTTTGTTTCTTTCCTTCCCGGTCTTGCACCTCTCTGGGCCACATTACAGTATTTGCCGGGAGAAGAAACCAAATTTAAGAACAAAAAGAAAAAGAAAAAAAAAGCATAACCCCGACTGCATTCCTGCGGCATTTTTAAAGCTTCTCTTTTTGCAGCTTTTTCAAACCTTCAGGACAACCGTTTGTTCCGCGAATCGCCTGCGTTCAGTTGGAAAGTTGATGTGCAGTTTGGAGAGCATCGCTGATTTTGCATATGACCCTATATAATGTCTCACATTCTTCGTATAGTTCAGGCGCCCTACCCATTTTCCATTGGAAAATGATTCGCTTAGGAATTTTGCTGCTGGCTTGAAATTTAGATTTTATATTTTCACTTTCGTTCATCTCTGACTAATCCATATTATTTGATATACATAGTGGTGAATGCAGAATTTATAGTTAAAATCTTAAAATAGGTTGAGTTTATTTCATCTTTGGCATGTGAAGTGATGTTCCTGTGGGGGAACAAGACGTGGTAAACTCATTAAAATTTCAGGAGATCCAGAGGATTGTTACAGGAGTCAATGTTATGCCTTACTAAATAGGGTGAATTGAGGTTCCTCCCCAGTTCCGCTTGAAACTTGTGAGCCAAATGGAAAGTCAAATTGTTTGACGTTGGCTGCGTTTGCCTGTTCCCAAGGCGGGTAGCAAACTGATGGAACGCAGTATGGAAAAATCATATGTAATGGAACCAAAACGATCCTCCTAACACTCATATGACTGTAATGTGCTGACCTGAGGAAACCACCAGAAATCACAGTTTATATCTGTGCTCAATAACTGTGCACGTCTCCCACATTGTGTTCCTATCTTGGCATAAAATCCTGCTTTGTGAGCATAATTTTACAGGGCATCTAGCTATTTTTTCCTAATGGTATTCCTTCCAACTTTTCACATTACTTCTGTTGTCAAGTTTCATTCCAGTGCATGTCCATTAAAGAGAATTTTTTTTTTATTTCCATCTATAAGGACTCCCCATCTTCTATAAAAAAAGCTTGTGACTTTTAAATATATTTTCCTCATATTCAAATTCAACATCCTCTTACCTGGACTTCAATAAAAATAAGTGTCTTCAGAGTGTCCTGGGGCTGGCCTAACAATTTGATAAAACCGTACGTTGACCTGCCAAGGTGGTGATATGTTTAAATCCATAAGGAGCTGCATTTCAGGTTCATGTTTTATGTTATTATGAAATCAGAATATATATCTGTATAGGTGTAGCTGGTAAAAATGGATGTGAGCTCCTGATCCATATTTTACAACTTATTTAAAGAATAACAAAATAAGATGTGTGTAAGTGTCTTTGAAATGGAGGATTCCTTCTAGTTTTTGTGATGTTTGTGTAATTTGTAGCAACTTTCAGTTTTCACATACCCTGCCAAACTTTGCAGATAATTTCTGTAGTGTTTTATAATATTTAAAAATTAGAGCTTAGCCATATTGCCACAATTTGGCCTGATAATACAGAAGAATTGCAGAAGCTTTCTGGACCTAGGAATTTGCCATCTCTAGGATAGTTCATAGCTGTTCACTGCACTAATGGTAAAGAACAAATTGTTTTGTGATTGGGAGTGCTGAATGAAGAGGTTGGGCTCAGAGCATCAGAGTTCTGTAATCTAGGATACAAACAACTTTGCTATCAGTTATTTTCTAAATCATACAGTGTTAGGTAAAGTTTGGGTGCTTCCATCATCTCCTGTAGCATCATTTTGTACTGTTTAGAGCTTTATTACATGATGGTAAAAAAACCCTTAAGTCTCCGGAAATGGTTTAAATACAATTTTTAAAAGACACATTGAAGAGTACAGGAAAGCTTATTTTGAAAGTGTTAATTAATTTAGCAATAAGAGAACGCTTATGTTATTACATTGATCACTAATTGCTTAAATAAAAACTAAAAAGCCTCACTTTGGAAATAGTTTTTGTTAGCCTTTAATAAAATTATTACTATATGCACTTTCGTATTTAATAGTTTAAGTTCTAATTACCTAAGAGATTAATTTCCTCATTAAAATCTGACATGTTAAGGGATCAACCCTTTGAAAGATCTCTCCATTTCTAGAAAGGTATTAAGGTATGTTGAGGCAGGCCTTCTCCCACAGATAATTACAGTTTTCATTTTTTTCACTGTTAGAAAATGAGTTAAGATATACTTTTTCAATCAACAGTTTTAATGAGTTTTTTTAAACTTCTATTCTGCTTTCAGCTCATTGTTTTCTATTCTCGGTCTTACCAGGATTCAGTCAAATTTTGTTGTCCCCCATCCAGACCCTCACAGCTGCTAGACACTGAAAAATTTACTGGTCTTTTAAGTAATCACAAGGTTTGCTCTGTTGATTTTATTTATTTTATTTAAATTTATTGTAGCCACCCAACTCCAATGGATTCTGGGCTGCATACTAAAAAAAATTAAAAATCCATAAAAACTGATAAAACTGGATAGACTGCCCAGACTAAAATTATTAAAAAAAATACAAATCAAACAAAATATTTTTGCAAGGATGAGAGACTCCAAGTAACAAAAAGAAGAAAGAACAAACACAGCACATTTGTTATTTAATGAATTTCCATTTAATGTGGACATTGGAAAAGTAAGTTTTGGTTGATAAATTTGAAGAAATAAGTTATAAAATTCTGCAAATCGTTCATCAGAACTCTGAAAGAAAAATGTATGTATTGTACACTTACACATGTTCGATTCATTCAAAACTGTTTCCAGTTTGATTACTTTGGAGGAGGTGATTCACTTGTTAAATATCATTTGTATAATACACAGGAAAATATCATTTGTATAATACACAGAAAAATCAGAGAAATTTGATCCATATTTGAGTAGGGAAGTAGTATGAATACAAAATAATTAAGAGAGATGGGATAGTAGTAATCTTCAGCATTTAACTAGTTCTAAACAACTAACAGGGAAACAGCTCAAAATAAAGAAAGCCAGATCCAGGTAGAAAATGGAAGCACAAAGATCTATTGGGTTGGCATAGAATTCTGTTGACAATCTGAAGGTTTCGGTTGCTTGCTGCCAGGTATTGGCAAATAGTGTTCAGAATGGAAGATGCTACTTCCTGACATGTCTGGAAAGATTTCTTAGAGTCCACTGGATATGATCAGAAGTATGATTTTATCCCATTAAAAGCATCACCCCAAACTACAGAACTTTCTTCTCTTCATGGTGCTGTATGTTAAAAAGCTGAGGGCAAAGAAACCATTGAGTCAAACAACTAGAGTACAATGGTAAACACCTAAAGTGACTGGCAGGCTATTTACATCCCATCATACAGACTGCCCTATGGCAGTGATTGAGATAAAAATCCTTATTTATCTGCTAGCATTTCATCTGCTGATGATAATCAACACATCTTTTTCAAATATTTACAAGCCCCTCAAAGAGACCCAGAGGACAGAATGTTGAAAACTCAGAAGCCCATTATGAATAATTATAAACAGATAGGAAGTTCCTGTCTATTTCAATAGCCTTCATAGTTACATCAGTCAAAGATGAATGTGTTTACAGTACCGTCTGCTTGGGCTGCATCGATAAATTTCAATTTGTATATCACAAGAATGTAATATTGGTGCTGCAGGGAGATTGGAGGCCTATCACCTGCCCAATAAATCTTCATCCCTCCTGTTAAAAGCAGCGAGATGAGAATTAATGTTGACTACAGACACAGCCAGCATTGTGGTCAGCCTTCTAAAGAAGACATCTACACCTCTAGTTTCCTAGTCTTGGACAGAGTGCTAGAGCTGATGTTTCAGACTATAGACAGTTTGGGATGGCACTGCTTACTCAACTGGGGAACGACCAATCAGAGATAGTGTACCTATCTGGTTCTCCAAAATTCTCAATCGCTGAGAATACATTACATACACATTAAGAGAGTAACTTGGAGGCTTGGAGTGTGATATACCCCCACACTGTGGAATAATACAACCCCTGAGTTACATGTACCCCCCAACTTACTACCTTTGTAAAGGGTGCAAAAATCATATGGTTCTGATGAGAATTTGTTGATTAATGTGGAAAGTACATATTTTCTTTAGTGGAATTTTTACATGATTCTATTTTTATGGAATTTTGTGGATTTGACTGGGATTTATTTCATGTTTATATGATTATGATAAACCCATCCTCTCAAGTATTTAAGTTGGACAGTATAATTAAATAAATCTGAATGGTAATAGTAGGCTTTTTAAACTCTAAACTTGTGAAATTTTTCTCAATTTATATTGAGAAAATTCAACATATTCCCTATGTTATAGCCAATCAGCAGACTTTAAAGAACTTTTCTCTCTATCAAACTTTTCATTTTTTAAGATTTTTGACATTTTGTCTAACCTATGATTTCATCCAATACTTTTTTATTCATCAATTGTTTTTAATATCTTTCATTGTTAATTTCAGTAGAAATGGATACATTCAAACTCCAATAAATCTAAAAATAATTGACTGTACTCATGATATGTCAAATCTATATCGGATAAATCAGTATAGGTGGTATGTACATTGAAATTACAAAAGGAACATTACTGGGTTCCAGTACAAAAGGAACATTACTGGGTTTCCAGTGTGAGTCATGGCTGAACAGAAAATTCCTTAACGCAATCCTGAAGGTAAACTTCCAAGGCCCCCATACCCAGCTCTTAACTTCTCTGCCCACGCAATAAGAGAAGAGAAATACAGACATTTCACCACTCTTACTGCCACAAGATAGGTCTTCATAGTGACTCTAACTTGTGATTGATTAGATTCACCCCTCATCTTTCTCCAATAGTGCTGTTAGCATCTCTTGATCCTTTTCAACTCCCTCAAATCCTCTCTTAACCATGGGGAATACTGGGAGTGATGGGCCAAGAGAGACTCTATGCCAGTGCTCATCGCAGCTCTGGTCATTGGCCTGCACCCTTACCTGTTGCCTGGAGGGAGCTCTCCAACCCATCCATCTGCCCACCACTTGTTCACTGCACACTTTGGCCTGCTCCAGCCCAGTCCAGTCATTCCACTTGGGGTCCCTAATCTAAACACTGCTTGGCAACCAAACAGCTGACCAGCTAGCTCTTCTGACCAGCTGCTGTTCCACCAGCTCATCTTCATCTGGACACTGCAAATCTCCAGAAGCTGACATGGTAAGGAGCTAAACAAGGTAGGGAATGAAAAAGGTAGAAGAAGGTTTGGGCAAAGCCTAAACACTGGGAGAGCCTCCAAGTAAGGATACTTTGAACCCCGGGACATTCCCTCCACACACTTATGCCACACCTAAGGCCCTAAACTGCATATCCATTCCTGTCTGCCATTTTGATTCATCAACGTATCAATATAGTTTATTATTTGACATTAATATACAAGTGGTGATAATAACTTCTAACAAAATATAGATCAGGTAAAGTTCTCAAAATATTATCATTATGAATATTGAACCTTTAATAAGAAAATAAATCAATCAACCTGAAAAAAAATGTTTCATTTACATAATCATGTTTTCTCAGATTCTTTTTCCTCCTCTGGCTAAGTAGCACATTGAATGGAAACTGCCAGAAAAATCTGCCAAACTGTGTTGTGTGAAGAGGTGTTCAATGTCTGCCAAACATTAGAAGCCCACAGAATTTCTGATAAATGGATTTCTTAAGTGCCACCTACAGCTTGAATTAATCATTTGTTTTATCAACATCAGATTTTTTTGATAACGGAAAAAAAAACTTAGCCATTTACTACTGTGCTGATATTTAAAAATAAATATTTTTATTTTTAAAAATAAAAAATGGTGGCTACAAGAAACAAGACATACATGGAAGAAAAGTTATATAGGATAGGCACCCTGATTTAATGTTCATGGGGAAAGAGTTAAGGAACATATGGAAATAATTGGAAACAACATTACCTAAGCATATTTTACCATACCTTTAAACTAGTATAAGACAGCATTGTGACTGTCTTGATCAATTTGTTACTAAGCCTCTTAAAACACCTTGTATTAGTAGCATTACAGAATAAAGACTGCAATGTCAGGTATAATTAGTTTTGGTTATATGCTCAGACGGATGGATATTTATTTTAGCAACCAAATTAAGCACATCAACAAAATTATAAATACAAATAAGAATACAAGAAAGATCCCAGACAATCTCATCAACTAGCCTACTTCTCATAATGGGCAACTGAATATTTCCATTAAACCAATAAACAAGGTAGTAAGATATATCATTCCTCAGTGTTTATTCTCCCAGCAGCAGCACTCAGGACTTTATTTCTGCTGTTCTTATTATTATTATAAATATTTTAAAACAGAATAGTTGTTATAATAATTCCCCATAAGATCTAAAATGCCCCACATTGTCTTCAGTCAAGTGGATGTGACATCCTCCTCCCAGTATAATTCTAGTACTTTCTGGTTCTCAGAAGAATAACTAACCATGGCTAATCTTAAAAGCTAAGCAGAGGTGACCTTGGCTAGTGTTAGATATTAGTATCTAGGAATTCTTGGCTGGTTGGCTAGACCGAGATTTTTTTTTAAAAAGGCACATACAAACAATTTCTGAAATATTCCAAGAAAACAACATAATGGTAGCCACCTGTGCAACCAGGAGTTGAGTTTACTTCGTAGGACTCTTTACCTTACTTAGTGCCTGTTGATTGTCAGGAAATAAGGAACCTTTGCTTCAATTTTCATTCAAACATTCTGTTGCATGTAAGTTCTTTTCATTTATTTCCAAAAGACATTTTCTGAGCTCCCAGCTCCTGCCAACCTAGCAGATCAAAATCATGTAAAAATGCAAGTAGACATATAGAGACCATCTTTGGTGGGATGGTAACAGCATTCTGTGTGCCTTGGCATATAATCATGCCAGCCACATGACCACAGAAGCATCTTCAGACAAATGCTGGTTCCCTCAGCTGTGTATTGGAGATAAACACCATCCCATAGAGTCAGACACAACTGGCAGGGAAACCTTTACCGTTTTTAAGGGATGCCTTTCTGGAAGTTAGAATTACATGTAATTTCAGATCCTGCCAATTTCTAAATGCTATAACAAGCAATGATAGACTCATTGAGTCTAAGATGAAGATGCCTATGAACTAATTCCCAAACTGAGAAATACAGAGAGAGAGAAGTACAAGTGAGTGTTTTAGATCTACCATTCAAAAGACACAATGACGTTATCCATGTTTCCCTCAACAAATTGCCTCCAGGAGGAAAAAAAAAGAGTACTAATAGAGCAGTGAGAACCCACAAGAGAATTGCACTCTGAAATTACCAACGGAACCTCCAATTTAATCCATAAATCAGTCAGGAAAATTTCACAATGAAGGTCTCATTTGGAAAGCATCCTTTTAGAGTATCATTATTATCCACATAAAGTAGGTTCCTAGCTTAAAAAAGAATTCTGGATTTAATTAAATATGGACCTAACAGGAGTGAATTAAAACTGAGCTAAAAATAGATACTTCAAAGGAAAATTTTATGTTGTTTTATATTTATGTATAATATAGGCATGAGAAGTCAACATCATTTATAGTGTCATGAATATGAAATGTATTCCCTTTTAGCACAGTTCTGAGGATCTTTATATATCAAGATTGTATCACAACTGCT
>JANHZU010006360.1:0-11339 GCA_032468055.1 Acrochordus granulatus | reverse complement strand
TCACAACTGCTTAAATGATAAAGATTAGGATAATTTAGTCCAACTAAAATATCTTTGTCAAAGTAAACTTTGTGCATCTTTTATATACTAATAATTTCTATATACATGCTGTATTTTGACAACTCTAGATAGTATAAAATTAGATTAGCATAATTTTGCAGATAATGTGACAACTATCAAGGATCCCTCCCTCCTTCCCTCCCTTCCTTCCCCAGGCAGCCAACCAGCCAGCCAGCATAAAAACAAACTTTGGCAGTTTATTATTGTAGTAGAGCACTAGCAACTAAATGTGTACATGGATCATCTGGAGAACTTCAACACAATGTATTATTTTATCGGTTCTTTGTTTCTCTTGATTTTATAGACACAAATACAGAAATGTAAGTTGTGTTTTTCCCATTGGCCTCATATTCAGGTTAGTTTCCCATACACTGAAACTGTCTGCCAAAACTAGAAACTTCAAACATTTCACATCAAACTTTTCCTGTGATCCAGTTTTTATCTCAGCGTTGTCCCTACCTTTTCTAAGAAATACAAAGAAGAAACATGAAAACTGAACTGCTGGTCTCATTATTAGCAATAAAGTTGGAAAACCGTAGCACTATGTGATTTCTCAGCTTTATTTTTCTTTTTTATCTAGGAATGAAATTAACAGCAATTATAGTGTGCGAAGCAGACATTCTTAGCACCTATACCCTGCTCCAGACAAAACTTGCCAATGCAAAGAGAGCTGGTATGTTGGTGTGAATGTTTGATTCACTGTTGAGTTTAACTAGAACACTTTGTATATCATACTTAATTCTTTATATCAAAGTTCTAATCTTTTACCTCTGAAGTGCAATGCTGCAAAAAATGAAATAAGTGATAATTTGAAAATAGTAGAATTATTTGTTTCTAGGACATTTCTAAGAGTTTTCAAAGGCCTACTATATGATATGTAAAACAAAAATAACTCTAAATACTAAGTTTTGTACGGTAAGTTTCTCAGATTCTTACTTCTTCCTGGATGAAACAAAGATGAGAGAGAGATATTACACATATGTATGTGTAAGCACACATACATATATTTGAATTCAGTTGTACAGTATCTCTATACTGATTAAAGATAAGAACATAACAAAACATAAGCAGTGCCCTACTTGATCACAATCCTGGCCATTTTAGTACAGCATTCTGTTCTTATAGTGGCCAACCTACTGCACAAGGAAGCTCATTGGTCTTCCAGCAGATGACCTCTAAAGGCAGCCACTCTTCCATCAAATCTAATAGCTATTGGTGCCCAAGACTTCTATGAATTAGTCCAATGCTTTTTAAAAGTAAAGACCCAGTCGAGCTTTCATTAAGAAAAAGATTTCTTCTTCCAATAACCTTCTGCACATTTTTCCTGTGGTTCCAAAAGATCCTTCCATCCTCAAGAACAAAGGACTGTCATGTATAAAAGAGGAAATTGTAGGAAAATAACTGTTAACTAAGCTATTATATAGTTTATTTTGTTTAGTTTAATACATTGTGTGACCCCAGCCACTTTATATATGTAAGTATGTATGAGACAGAGACCCGAGAGAGGGCATCATGTTTATATATCTCTGTGAAAAAAACAAAAATGACTACTAAACCTTCAATGTGCTAACTATACTGTGCCAAAACTTCAGGAAGACCTCATCATTTTAGTATGCATGTTGATTGTTGATCACTCTGGAAAATTTGGCTGCAGTTTTTATTCTGAGTATTTCATAATCTGTGTGAAATTCTGGATCTGTTTGTAGAAGAAATTAGTATTTAGCAGAATTTAGTCTGGTTTGTTGCATTTAGTATTAGACTTATACAACAGAGAAACTGGGAAGTATTTGTGAAAGTTTCTTTGTTTTCATATTGCATGAGAGATCTTGTCTTGAATTTTCATTCTAGCCAAATCTGCTTTTTGGAAGGAAAAATGGCAGGAAAGATAGACTAGCCATGAAAATTCTCTTACTTTCTCCTTACGTGTGTGTACTTGTGTATATATATATGGAGATAAGCATGTAAATGTGTATGTGTATAATCACACACACAGAGTTACATATATGCATTCATATATTGTTTGGGAACTTGTGATATGGAAGATTGTCCTACAGTGCTGCTCATGGGCAACCAGGATGCATCTGGTAGGTCAATGTAGAAAGCAAGTTGTGTGACTTGATGCCCTTTGGACTGAAGAAATATGGCTTTCCTTATATTCTTATGAAAAATGACAACAACAACAAAAGAATTCCCAATTGTTTTGCATTAGAAATGTAGCTGCTTGCTATGCACATCCCTTATGGTACTTTGCAGCTGAGGCTAGATAACCTTTCCCAATGCATCAAAATGTTGGAACTGAATGTTACTTAGAACTGGATCATGAATATTTGTATTTGTTTGCTTACTTTTTTCTGTTAATGCAATCAAAATATTCAGTAATAATGTTTGTCCAATGGATTGCTCCAATTAGAAGAATATTGTGCTACTAGGACTAGGATGATGTAGTGACAAAGAATTAAACTATAAAGAAAGAAATCTATACTGCAATTTTATTTCCAGGTATTCTTACTCATCTTCAATATCTGTTATCTTCCACTTACAATGATAGAAAAAGAATATAGTTCTTGGAAAATTGTAAGGCAAACATGACACAACAATGTAGGAAGAATAGTTTGAAATACCTAGAGGACACCAAACACAAGCTTATATGGTTTGAAGCTACATCTAAGCAAAGGCAGCTGGGAATATGGTTAAGAAAATTTTCATTTACAAGTGTGAGAGACAATCTTTTTCTACCAATAATTCAGTCCCATCTTGCAATTAGACTAATATTTATATTAATCATGTGAAAACAAATTCAAAAGCAACTACTGGCCATTTCAAATTCTTTCAAACTTACTATGGGTTCCAACTAAATTTATGCATAAATAAAATAATTTTCCCACTTCCAATCAATCATTTGCTGTGACTTGTGATGCACAGCATTAGTATGGAGAAAGTGAAAGATTTGCAACAGACATGAACATCAGCCAAAATCTCACTCCAATGAATGTCTTAATTCAAATTACATTTGATTCAAATTTATGAGTCCATTCAGGAATTTATGAATGGACTCGCCCTCTTAACATTTGGTTCAGCTCTTCCTTCCCCACACTTGCTATTCCTATGCAATTGTAAAAGAAGCCTAGTTTCAGAATATTATCTCTGTTCTATTTCCCTCACATCATTCAGGGTTCATTTGTTTGTTTTTGTATTCACTGACATTCTGGATGTTGGGTTGAATTCCTCTTTCAGCCCTCCTTCTTATTTCTATCCTCCTCATCTTTTGATTTTTTTCCCAAGTATGAGGTATCATTTAGCTAACAGGCAAGTCTTCAAATGTATTTATTTATTTAGGGAAAATCATAATGGGTAAGAATCTTAACAAGATTAAGTTAATCTTGTTGTCTCCATAGTCATCCTGATATGGAGACAACATAGCAAAGAGGTTGAGATTCAGAAGGGCAACAAAATGCAAACCATTATAAAAACTATTCGTCAATCATCAGAGTAATTTATTTTAACACAGAGCACTGAGTTCCTAATTGTGATGAAAAGGCCACATAAATCACAACGCCAAAGCTCAAAATATATGCCAACATTAAGCACTTTTTTCCTGATCTGCATCTCCTTCAGATTTATCAAGGAAGAATTTCTTTTTGCTGGCTTGTGTATATCCTTATAAAAATTAAGAAGTCAAAATGAATAGCAAATCTGACTCACTCTTATTAAGTGAAATAATAAATGAAAAAGACAGGTGGCTTAAGTACTAAAATTACGACAGAGGGTTATGTGCCTCAGAGAATCAATGTGCTACACTATTAGCTAATAACATCATAATTTCTAATCATTCTTTGTCATCCAAAGAAACGCTATCTAGGCTGCATAAAGAGAGAAAGAGAGAATTTGAAAAGTTGATTAAAGAAAAAGGGAATGCGTGCACTGACCCTAAATTAATTTAAATAATTATTGTAGTATAGCATATATTAGTCTGGCATATACATTCGGTCTGAAAAAAAATCCATTTATAGCCTAATGTGAATGTCAATAAATATTTTTCTATGAAAATTAAATTATCACACTTCATTATTCACAGTGTAGTGAACGAATCTCTCCATTCACTGAGGTTGGGAAGGACAAACCCTTCCCTCCTACCACATTCAGTTGAGCTGCCAATAATACAATCCCAGACTAGAGCAGTTGGGTAGGAGAGTTCCTACTGACTACAAAATTTGAGCCTCAAAAAAACTTAGTTTTGAGACAAAGGACAGAGAGAATCAGACGATGTGTAGGAATACACATAAAAGAGATTGTGACTTGGAGCAATAGTAAGAAATCCTTGTTCTAGGCAGGGATGAGGCAGAAATTCTAGGTTGACAAAATAAAGCTGGGCTCTGTGGGAAGAGCAAAGCAAGATTTCTCTGGGCTGGAAGTTGTACCCGAGTGTGACCCAGAAATCTTTAGGGAAAGAAATGCAGCCATATAGTCAGTCTGTATCTTCTTTCCTTCTTTTCTCTCTATCTCAAAATTTAATTCTCGAACATCATTGTGTTATTTCTGGAATGATAACAAAATAGTTTTGGAGGAAGGATGCAATCTTGGTGAGAGATAGGAGGGATCTTCCACTCCACCTCCCTTCTGTGTCAGTGTATTGTACAACTTCTTGTATGGATTATGTCATACTTCCACTACCACTATCTCTCTTCATTTTTCATCAGAGGTAGTGTTTTTAAACTTAGTTTTGAGATGAAAATATACACAGCAAATTATGACAATGATTCTGACAATATGAAATTAAATGGAGACACAGAGATTTCTATCTTTGTTTTCCATAAGCCATTTAAACTACTTTTCGTTGCAATTAAATTAGGATGCTTAATGCTTAGTGTTATTACAGCTTCAAGGTCTGTGAAATCAACTATCTCTTTATCGTTCCTTCTCAATGAAATATTTTCATATTTCCATTTCCAACATGCTTTGTTCTGTTTCTGCTTTGGCTCAAAGCTGCCTACTTCTTCTGGAACTGAGTAAGAATGGGGACGGAAAGACACAACAGAACTCAGCTAAAAGAAATAGTGGGGTTATAGTATAGTCTGCAGCAGCACTTCAGGTGTCCATGCATAGATTGGACACATTGTACCAGATGGCTTCATTTCATATTCTAAAGTACATTTATCTCCAATCCCAATTTGCATTACTTTGGTTGCATTTCTTACAGGATTTGATTGTCAAAATAGTTGGAAAAAATGCTGTGTACAATTCTTCCTAGCGAGCTCCACTTACTAAAAGATAACCTACTTCAGCAGAAGCCTGCAGGAAATCCAGAAATTGATATAATATGAATATTAATATGAAACACAGCTTTAGGGTGGATTTGAGAAGTTTTAATCAAAGAGAGAACCATTACTTCTCTTGAAGCAATTTTTGAGATTAAAAAGTTTCAGGAGGTTAAACAGTAGTTATTTCCAAAATTTGTGTTTTGGCATCTATTTTACTTTTTTTTAATTCAATGCACATAGGGACTATGCGAGCTTGTTTATTCATTTATTTAAAGATTTATAGATTGTGTTTCGGCCGTAATGCACTATGAACAAACATTAAAACAAACTAAACAGCAGCTGCTTGAATCCTAAGAGAATTTTGCACTGACTGTAATTTTGGTTAGACCAAATCTCACCAGGGAAGAAATTTTATTATAATGTTTGCAAATACCAGATATGCCAGAATTTTGCTTGATATCTGAGCACACATTGAATTCTGTATCACACTGGATTTAATTATTACAGCAATTAATTACTTTTACAATCCAATCACACAAGGAATAATATATATAGTTCTCTGCAGAAAAGGACAATCAAAATGATTGAGAGACTAGAAGTTTTCTAATTAGGAAAAGGTATAGCATTACAGATTTTGTAACCTAAAAGATCTGAGATACAATGTAATATTAGAATATAAAATCATACATGACATAATGTTAGGATATAAAATCATACATGGGAAGGAAAATCAGATATAAAAATGTTTTTCTTCCTCAGACATAATCACAATTTGGGGCCAGTCACTGAAGCTGACCTCAAAAAGATTCAAAATCACTCAAAGAAAGTTTGTTTTCTTTTTTAATTTTAAAATTAAAATTATTTTTAATTGAATATATACAGTAGTTATACTGCTGAAATTATGGTCATGATATGTGGAGGTAGCCATAGATAAAAAAAACTAGTTAAATTCAAGAATATTTCTATCAGTAGCTACTGGTCTTGTTTTGTATACATATATAACAATACAGATATGTATATACATATATACAGAGTCAATATGCCACAACATCAGTGTAAGAAGATTGTTTTGAATTTGGCGGCACACAAATTTAATAAATAAATAAAATATTCTGCTTATGAGTGTTCATGAAGCATCTGTTTGGAGTGACTAAGAATGGTGGCTGGGGAATTCGGGGATTTGAATTCACACAGCTTCAAGTTGCCGAGGTTGAGAAAGACTGCTATACAGTATGGTGGACATTCAGACTTAATGGTTTTGTTCTTGTCTTTTTAGGTAGGTTAATGTTCTTTGAATAACATGATACAATAAGTTTGGCTGCTTTCCCTCAGAAGCATCAAACCAAGACAAAACATCTACTTTTGCCAAAATAAGAGAATATCAAATAGATACTATAATACAGTATAGTAGGGAATTACCAAGTTACCAAGGTTGGGAGACACTGCTATAATAAATACAGAAATGCAATTCATATTACCAGGAAAGCTGTGTTATTGGGCACTCTACCATATATGGATTAACAGATCACGTCCACCAACTATTCTGTTTTGGCCAGGGTCATCCTACCCAAAATGAGCTGTAGATTCTACAGTGGAAAAGCCAAAGAAGAAATATTTCTTCCAGCCCTTCACATCCACCATACTGGTACTGTATATCCTGTTTGGCTGCTATCTAAGTCTGTTCTTGTTGGGTCTTGTGAACTCACTTTCTCCATCTTTATAAAACGTAAGAGTGGGAGGAAAATGAATTCCCTTTCTGCTACATAATGGGACTCTTTAGGGAAGAAAAAGTTGGAAGTAACCAGCATCTGCTGCTAACCACAATTAATCTAGATTTGAGTGGCTAAGATAAAGTGTTACCTCCAGTTAAGCATCTTTATAATTAGATTAGTATTTTATTTCCAAAAACTCATTTCATACTCCACGCAAGGGTGTTTCATATTTATTACAGTATTTATTTTCAAGGTTTGCTTCAAAGCTGAAATTAATATTATTCAAAATAGTATTTTATTTTATAAATCTGCTTCAGGTCTGGGTATTTCCTATCCAGAATAGTAATTTATTATATATATATATTTAAAATTGCTATGGGGCTGAAATACTGTAAAGCACTTTTCCCTTTACAAATAATTCATACTTTACAGTGTTTCAAAATCTTATTGCTGCATTATCCCTATCCAGAACTTCAAGCAAACATATCATGTAATTATATTCGCTGTCTTTAAAAAAATTCTGTCAAGGGCAGGGGATTGAAAAAGCTGTTTGTAAAAGAAATTTATATCTAAATAAAATTTATGACATTAAAAAAGACATATGTGAAGCATAGAACAAACGTAAAAAGTCATATGACCTTAAAATCCTCCAAACACTGCAGAATTATTGATTCAATCCATAAACCATAGTGACAAAAAATGAAGAAACTTTTTAACAGTGTGGAATAAAGTTTCTAAAAACCTGTAGACAGAATACCTCATTATCTGAAATCATTTCAGGGGGAAGACTGCTCTCACAAGGTCAAGGACTGCATTAGTTCTGTTACTAAATTTATTTGGATCCGTCCCTTTAGGGCTTGAAATAAAGACAGAATGCATGCTGGAGAGGGAGGAGAAAGCCAATAAATAAAAATCGAGCCATGTCTCTACTTCTGACCATGAAAGATAGTACGTAACTGACAAGGCCTCATGGGTCTCCTTCCAGTTCTTTAACATAGATTTGTGCATGGTACCTTAAAATACAGAATTGTCATAATATAGAGGACATACATGGCTGCATAGATTTCATACAGGAACCCTGTGATGAGATACCAACAATGTGATGTCATGGTCCAGCTTTGGAATACTAGGAAGGTCTAGGATTTTTGATATAAAATAAAAATACATTCCACTGGTGGCATAAAATAAGTCCCTTCTTCTCTCCTAAGGAGGTCCATTTCACAGGACCAAGAAGAAGGATCTTCTCTGTAGTGGTGTCCTTCCTGTGGAACATCATTCTTGCAGAGATAAGATTGACCCCTCTTTGACATTCTTTTGTACGGCCTTGAAGACATGGCTCAGTCAATGGTCAGGGAACCCCAGAGCGATATGAAGCCCATCAAATAGCTGGTCTGATTGTTGTCACCAGGGGTTTGGGGATTTATTGGGTTTGATCTCAGACTCATTGAAAGTGAGTTTGGCCGCCATATAAATTTTCCTAGATAAATGAAGCCCCTAGAATGACCAGATTGGATTAAGTAAAACATTTTTCCTCTAGGAACTTTAGGCAACACTCTTTCTTCCATTTTCCCCCATGAGATAAGTTGAGCTTGGAATGAGGGAACAACTCAAAGTCACCTAGTAAATTTCTATAATAGAGGCATTGGCATCTGCCTGGGAAGGCAAATGAGGCAAAGGCTGACACATTCATGATGAGGTTCATGCAAAATTGTGACTTATTTACTTATATCAGACATTGCTATACAAGTATAAATGACAGCATTTTGTGATTATATCACCATATGTGTATGGCTTTTTGGGGTAAAATATTTAGAGGTAGACCTGATCTTGGATCTTCCCAGTCCTGGTGAAACATCTTAACTGTTACACTATATTATACTGCTATTGACCTAAAACTCAAACATAAGCAAGGACTTGAAATATTGAAACATTTATTAATAAATTAAAATGTATTTTATTTTTTAAGTGTCTAGCTAAGTAAGAATATTTAGTTTGGCACCAAAATGTTTATTACATTGGTATCAGGATCTCCTTCCATGGGAGAGCATTACAAAATTGGGACACTCTTATTGATACAGCTCATACTTTTCTAGGTGAAAAAAGCAGGGATAGAGAACATTTGTCTCTGGCAACCTTAATGCACAAGGAAGTTGATATGGCTGATGTGGCTATTCAAGAAACTATATTTGAGTTTTAGTTGAACTTTTACTTCCAAATGATGAGAAACCTGGCCTTAATTTTCTAGGAGTTATGTCCAAATGGGCTTTACAGGCTATCAAAAGGGCCAGATACTGCAGAACTCTTATTTGTGGCCCAGATAAGTTATTCAGAGTTTTTAGACATTCAATTCTGAATTCAGAATTTAAACTATTCTTTTATGGGCAATCCATATATCAGGTAATAATCAAACTAGATATTACAGCATAGGAATCATTGTGGCCAGCCTATCTGTATCCAGGAAATCTGATTAACTAGATAAAGCAAATCAAAGCTGCTCTGAACCACTGAAGCTAATGTTAGACTTTATAGCACACTCGGTAACAGGCTGTATCCATGTTCCTTCAGGGTGGATGCAAAGCCAACCAGCATAGTTTATAAATAAGACATCAAAATAGAGGTGTCTGATTCATCCCACCCCAAATATAATACTGAAATTAGTTTCAAGGCTAATATCATACTTCAAATCCCATAATATCAGCTTCATAGATACTATACTGAAGAATATGAGAAACAAGATAGAGCTTACTGTAATGAGATACTAGTTGAAGCCAGTGAGGCAGAGAAAGGCATTTTGCAAAGAAGAAACAGCAAAATACTTGGAGGCTGACATGAAAAAGCAGGAGGAAATACTTTGGATCTCATATTTATGCAGAACAGAATTTATTCCTAGATATTGTTAGATGAATTATTTTTTAAAGTATAGCTTCCTAATTTTCTGCAAGAAATCTACTTATCTAATCTTAAGTTTGTTAGGGAATGTGGAACAGGGGGAGGTGTAATCGCTGTACCTGGTACAAAGCCTACCAACTCTCACTATTTTGTTGTTGTTAGGGTGGAAGAATCCTTGGTTATTAAAGCAGTACATGAAGCTTTGAAGCTTCCTGCTTTCCTTATCTTTTCACACTATAACAATCTCTTGATATGGCTACCTGTGAGTTCTTGACACTTCCTAGCTATTCTATGGTTTTCAAAACTCTCATTGTTTTCAACAACCATTAGCCTGTAATTGAACTGTAAAATCTATTATGTTTTTTAATACTATTACCACCTTCTCTTAAGCACTTGCAAGAGGTTCTGCATAAAACTTCCCACGCTTACCTCTAGGTCCCAAATTTCTTATCACCAAACATTAATCACACTCATGCAGAAAGGCTCAAATCTTGCTGAAATATTAAGATAAAGAAAGGTCTGGCATGACTCACAATGTCAGGATTTTATTCTGAAAGCAGGTCTTAATGCATAGTTCCTTGAGATTAATAGCATACTTGATAGTTCACACATTCTCCAAGCAAAAGAAAAACTGTCATCAGTTGTTTGTTGAAATGATGGGCATCCCAATTCTTGATAGAGAAATATAAGAAGTTTATGTCTTTAAGCTATATCAGTAGAGATGGATTTCTCTCCATTATAAATAATGTACTTAGATTTCCTATATAAATATTGCCTCTTAAATTTAAGTAGAAGGATCCATTAATGTTGATGTTCAGGAGCGCAGTCATGTCTGACTCTTCACAACACCCTGGAGCATCAAGCCTCCCTGTCCTGCACTGCCACCCATAGTCCACCCAAACCCACACCCATCAATGATGCTATTAATTCATCTCATCTTCTGCCATCCCCTTCTCCTTTGCCTTCAATTTTTCCCAGCATCAAATTTTTCCAGTGAATCCTTTCTTCACATTAGATGACCAAAGTATTTGAGCTTCGGTTTCAGTATCCAATAAGCAATCAGGGTTGATTTCCTGTAGGACTGACTGGATTGATCTCCTTGCAGTCCAAGGGACTCTCAAGAGTCTTCTCCAGCACCACAATTCAAAAGTGTCAATTATTTGATGTTCAGCCTTCCTTATGGTCCAACTCTCAAAGCCATTCATTACTCCTGGGCAAACCATAGCCTTGACAATATGGGCTTTTGTTAGCAAGGTGATATCTCTTCTTCTTAATACCCTGTCTAGGTTTGCCAGAGCTTTCCTCCCAAAGAGCAAGCGTCTTTTGATTTCATGGCTGCAGTTACCATCTGCAGTGATCTTGGAGCCCAGGAAGGTGAAATCTGCCACTGCTTCCATTTCTTCCCCTTCTACTTGCCAGG
>JANHZU010006359.1:29948-45268 GCA_032468055.1 Acrochordus granulatus | reverse complement strand
GGAGAGTGCCACTGAAGTAGAAAAAAGCAACCAGAATTTTCTATTTCTCTAGAAGTATTGGACTTCTTCAGAATTTATTCATACTCCAAAATTCCAAACATGAGTTTTTCTTGCCTGTGCAGAAAAGTGGGGTTTTCTTTAACATAATATTGGTCAATCTTTGCAACTTTAAACTATATGGACTTCAACTTTCAGAATTCCCCAACTAGCATGGTAGTTGAGAAATTCTGGGAGGTAAAGTCCACACAGCTTAAAGTTGCTGAAGTTGAGAACATACTTTGGAAACATAAAGCCTGTCTTGAATTGAGCTTAACTCCTGGTGACTATATGGGCATATCCACATAGCTTTCACAGCCACAGCCAGTGTCTCCTGCAAGGATGTTTTTTCCAACTTTTCTGCATGGGATTTCCTGGTAGTGACTTATCCAATAGTAATCTTTCTTGATTTTTCAAGCTCAGTGAAGGAAGTGATACACTGCCAAACTTAGGCGGCTTAGAAAAAACCATCCGAATGTTGCCCTGAAATGGACTGTATTATAGCACTGCTGTCTTCTAATTCCATACCACAAAATTTGGAAGTCAGATAATCAAAATTAAATGTCTGAACCGAAAGTTAAGCTCCAATGTTTAGATATAAGCTTTATACCATGGATTCAAAAATCTGCAATAACTGAGGAATGTAGAAGTCACATGAGGAACAAGCCATGGTCAAGTTTAAAAAAACAATGGATAAAATTACATTTCAGTTTGGTTCCAAATTTTGATGGATCTTCAGTCTTCAGAAAGCACAATTTTCCTTTTAAGTGCTCAGACATGGAGATGGGGTAAGAAAATCTGTAATATGAAATTCATTATTTAGATTGGAATCAAGTGCACAATTTGGAGTCCAAGTAACCTCTCCTGGGTATATGTTTCAAACTCCTTTAAGACTAACTTGTGATACTGATATCCAAGGTGGTTGACTGCTACCAAAGATTTTTTTCTTATCTTTTAGCAGACTGTCAACTAATTTTGCATTTAGGCATTAGCAGCATGTGTTATCTCATTTTTCTCTAAACAGATGAACATTACAAAGCATGACTAGATTTAGCACAATTTATATATAAGTCAATCTGCACAGAATGGATGAAGATCTCACCCAAAAGTACATGGCCAAAGGAACACCAGATTAAAAGACTAAAATTAAGCACTGAACAGTCCCCAGAAATTGTAATTAATTCACCAATAAATTTATGTTGTTTTCCCAATTGTTTCTTCTTATAACCATATCCATGGCCATTCACAGTGGTGATGAACACAGCCCCAATTTCTTTCTAGGTTTATTGCTACTTCACTTGCAGTCTTGCTTCTCTCCTGATCTTCTGGGGTAGCAGAAGACAACAACCTAACAGCTCTTTTTTTGGGGTAAGCTTGTATCTCTTTCTTGTGGGGGAGGAGCCCTTCTTTAAGTTCTTTAAAAAGGAACCTGTAAATTAAGTGCTGCTATCCTTTCCACACATCTTCATTCCCATCTGCAAACAGTGAAGAGCTGGATTAAAAAACAAAAACAAACTATAAATACTGTACAAAGTACAAGTTTTTTGGGGGGTAATTATAAATTTCTGCTCCCCACCTCTTCTGCTCCTTAATGCCATAGCAAGGAAGCACCAAGAAAATGTAATGAGAATTGGGTGGGCAGTTTTATAGTGATGGGTTTGTTCCATATTGCAACTATCCTGTCTGGACCAGTATTTTTCAACCTTAGCAACTTTTAAGAATTCTGGGAGTTGAAATCCACCCACCTTCAAATTGTCAAGGTTGAGAAAAACTGGTCCAAACCCTCAACTGCCTCCACCCACAATCTCTCTGACCCAACCAACAGTTTATGAACGAACACACACATACACACCAGTACCTACTCTTGCAGTGACCCCATTGCAACAGGCTGTAACCTCCTGCACATACCAGGATAACTTCTACTACTATAGAGTGAGGATTTTTCCATTATCATGATTCAGACCACCTCTGGCCAAGATGAGGAAACAGCCGTAAGCATTCTCGGTCCAGAAGAGCTCCTTTTCGCTCTGATCAACAATAAATAAAGATTATTTATACATACATTTGAAAAGACACACAAGCACCCACGTGCAAGCAAAACAGTCCACCCAAGTTATCAGTATCGCTGGTGAAGGAAAGGAATCCATAGTAGTAGTGAGACAATGAAACAATGTGCTCAGAAGATATTGATCTGCTCAGTATTGGGATGTTAAGGGTGGGTTTCTGTTTTTGCATTACCATTTGTAAAAGCAAGTGGGTGAATCAAAGGGATGTAAGTCTGGATGGAGAACAGATTTCTGGATGTTGTCTAAATCTTGTTGAAGCATCTTGGGTTGAAGTCGGAGACCTTTGTAGGTCAAAACCAGTGGCACAGATCCAATCCCTTTATCGGTCACACAGGGGGTATCTCACTAAACAGGTTTCACAAAGCAGACCAGCCCTTCCTAAGTGGAGCTGAATGCTCACTTTACCCCTCTGGGCCTTCTAATGGGGCCTCTTCTAACAGTGTGGCCCCTTCGGGCCTTTCTTCAGCCTCTCACACAAGTGTGCGTGCACCTCCCAGTTACACTTAAATACAGCAGTAAGCGCGAGTCGTGCAATATGGATTTGCATTCTAGGGGGTTGGCAGGGGTTGGCAACAATCCTTCTCAAGGCCCGGCTCCATCTGGGCAAGTGAGTCCAGGTGGCAATCACGTGTACAAGACAGTCAAGATGGGGGATGATACACAACTAGAGGAGTACGCGCTCAGGTGTTGAACAGCTAGGACAGATCTGCAGCTTTGTCTCTTTCTTCTCTCTACCCTGCCCTGCCCCACGGGTGGGCCTTATTCTGACACAGGTCAGACTCTCCAGAGGAGCAGATGGTTTGTGCTGTCATCCCGGCCCACAGTCTCGCTGCTGTTTGTGAGTCTGAAATCCTCATAACCATCTCCGCCACTGATCACAAGTATTTTGGATTTGGAAGATCGGTGCCTTGTGGAATCCCATTTCTCCAAATCGCTGGATTTTTCTGTGCCTGTAAAGAAAGTGGGGTGAGAGGTGAGAGATGGAATCCATAAAACCATCTTCTGCACTAAGCTAACCCAATGTTTTAATTTTAGGTTGAAATCAACCCATGTTTGCACATTTTTACAAATATTTATACCTGGAATGGAACGCATGGGTGACCTTGGGGAAAGAAGAGAAGAGATGCTGCTTAGGAAACAGTCAGAGAAGAGAGGCAGGAGCCCCCAGAGGCTTAAAGGTTAGAAAAAGAAATTTTGGAAAGACCTGTTTTAATGGAGTAAGCGGTTAAAAGCAGCGGCAGGAAGTCTATACTTTCAGACTTGCAAGATTCTGTTAATGTAGCCTTACAATAAAGTAGATTTGACCAGACACAAAGATACTTCTGGGATATAAGTCTTTATGCTCCTTTGTGAGATTTAATTGGGTTTCCTGTCTGGTTTGCCTAGGAAGACTGCCAACAGTCTTGCAAATCTGAAGGTACTTCCCACCCGGCACTTTTAACCACTTGATCCTTTAGAGCAGATCCTTCCTAAATTCCTTTCTTGGATTGTTAAGCCATTGAGGGATCCTGCCTCTCGTCTGATTGTTTCCTAGGCAGAATTTCTGCTTCTCTTCCCCCAAGGTCATCTATGTACTCTACCACCAGTATTTCTTAATTAATGCAAGTTTAAGATATGTGGACTTTAACTTCCAGAATTTCTTAAATTGTTAGGTTGAGAAACACTGGTTTATACATGTATTCCTTTTTTGCTATGGTTATTAAACAAATTACTGCAGTTGTTAAAGTGAATCACATGGTCATTAAGGGAATCCGGCTCCCCCTATTGACTTTGCTTGTAGGAAGCTGGCTAAGGTGGCAAATGGTGATCACATGACCCAGGACACTGCAACTGACATAAAATACATGCTGGTGGCCAAGCACCCAAATTTTGATCACATGACTGTGGGGATGCTGTGATGGTTGTAAGTGTGAGGACCAGTTTTAAGTTACTTTTTTCAGTGCTGTGGTAAGTTTGACTGGCCACTAAACAAATGGTTATAAGTCAAGGAGTACTTGTAGCTCACTGATTCGTTGGAATATAAGAAGGAGGAGGAGGTATAGCACAGAATCAAAATAGTAAGATGCTGTTATTATTGCCAATCTCAATCAAAATAGTTTCATTTTCCTGTGGAGTTTATTTTCTGCTCCAGTCTATCTAGTATGGCCAACAGATTTTCAAGCTTTGGAATATTGTGGCCCAAAGATACCACAAAATCCTATTGTGGAGTGAAAATTGCCCCATTCAGAGCTTCCAACCTTTGAAGGTCATAAATGATTGGTCATAAAGTTCCTTTTTCATCACCGTCATAACTTTGGTTGCTAACCGACGCAATAGCTAATTGAGGACTACCTGCACTGAATTTGTTCTAGTTGAGATCCTATCTCACTTGACCCCTGATTGGCCCCTGGAGTCTTGCAAACTCTGGCCAGCTCACCTGGTTCCCCTGGCAAGGGAAAAAGGACACTGAATCCTTCGGGCAACTCAATGGAAGTGAGGAATCGAACATGACCCGTGTGGCCTTGAGAAAGTCCCATTGGTAGAGGTGGAGTTTTCAAAGCAGTGGTGTTACCAGTGATGGGCAGGGTCAGCACGACCCCTGCACTGGTGCCAATCCAGAGCAAATCTTTGCAAGCCAAGAGGGAAGTAATCCGCAAACAAGCCGCCTTGTGCTGACGGATGATCGCGTCTGATCCTAGGTCCAGGAAAGAGCAAGAGATGAATGTTAAACTTTTTGATTAACCTTGTGGGTGGGCTCAAAAAATCAGAGCCAGGAATGCTGGGTTTGGATGGTCTTGGTTTCTCTTTCTCTTTGGAAATCAATGTGGTGGCCATAACTACATGATTGAATCTTGCACTTTTTTGAAGGTACAGTTGCAAACAATCTGATGACTTTTTTTGCCCACCTTTATGAATGACTCCATGCTCTGGAGGAATAAAGAATCCGGAGCAGCATTCCTAACAAAGAAACTGAAACAGGAACAACTACAGACTGGTAATTGGAGGAGCCTCAAATTTATCCTGAGAATTTGATGTGATCATGTGCTGGGCCAATTTTTCGTATTTACTCATATATTTTATGAGTTTTCCAAATAGGCCAATTTTTCGTATTTACTCATATATTTTATGAGTTTTCCATATAGTCCATATAGTTCCAGATCCACTTTGATCTGTGGACTTCCAACTCCTGGAATTCCTCAGCCAGCATGTGTGAATTTCACTCCCAGAATTCCCGAGCCAGCATTTGCGGACTTCCAACTCCCAGAATTCCAAAGTCCATGCTCTTAAAGTTTCCAAGGCTGAGAAACATTGATATAGTCCTTGCTGCCATTTGTCCTAAACTACTGCAGAAGATAACAGGACATCCTACATGGGGGCATCATTTTAGAGCTGCCTTGCTTTTCCCCCCAGATCATGAGTTCTGAACTGAAGATTGCTCAATTATCTGTACCCTGCCGTTTTTCAAGGGAGCAGTATCTACAAGGGAGATTTTAAAAAGCCTCTTTTTTTAGGAGGTTAAAGGGAAAAAAAGGGGCATGGTGGCGCAAGTGGTTAAGAGCTCGGCTTGCTGGCTGGAAGGTCGGTGGCCTGGGATTGCGACCCAGCATTGCCGCGCAGCAGGGCGAGCGCCTGCTGTTCCACCCCAGCTCCCGCCCACCTAGCAGTTTGAAAGCGCACAAGCGTGAGTAGATCGATAGGTACCGCCCCTTCTGGCGGGAAGGTAACAGTGTCTGTGCGCCTTAGGCGTCCAGTCATGCCAGCCACATGATCATGGAGCTGTCCCAGGATGAACACTGGCTCTTCAGCTTAGAAATGGGGATGAGCACCGCACCCTAGAGTCGGTCACGACTGGCAGGGTCTCCTTTACCTTAAAGGGAAAAAAGCCTCTTCCTCTTTGTATATGCCCTGACACTCTCTCTGATGTACAGTGAGGTCTGGGTGCATTGATTGCGCTGTTTTTTGCAACTTTTGTTTGCCCCCTCTGCGCATGATTTGTTTGTTGTCTTTGCACATGATAATTTGAATTTCTTGCTTTCTCTGTGCAACTCGTCTGTAGGGTATGCCAGACAAAGAGAAAATGACTTCCTCCAAGTACCAGATCATAGGTGAATGCTTGTTAGGGTCCAGTTACTAACTGGAAACTTGCAGCTTAACTTGGGAGATTTATCTGAACCAGATGGTAGAAATTAATAAAATCTAAATATGCATTCTTCATGCTTTCTAATCTTTCCTTACAATTGAAACCAGCTGAGTGACTTTGGGCTGGTTGCTCCCTCTCAGCCCAAACCACCTCACAGGGTTGTTGTTGTGGTGAAAACATTATATCTTGAGTTGCACAAAATAAAGGTGGGGTATACATTTAGTAAATAAATTGAGAAATGCACGCTATGGCTCAAGATAAGGCCAAATGCAAACTTCATCTTTATAGAGGAAGGCATTATATCTGAACTTCAACTCCCAGCATGCTGGCTGGGGAATTCTGGGACTTGAAGTCCACGTGTCTTAAAAGTTACTGAGATTGAGAACGACTGATTTAGAGGCCAGCCATTTCATCTCATAAAGACACACACACATATGCCCAATCCCATGGAGTGCAAGGAGCTCCAGTGGCATCTAATTTCCAAGTTTCTTACCTGCCAGCATTTTGTGGACTGGAGGCGTGACGTCCACTTCAGCCAACTGATCATAGCTGGTAGGATGATAAAGCCTCACCTGGGCACTCCCCTGGAGGGTAACCCAAATCCCTATGCTGGAGGTCACCAGGCAGGTCACACTGCGATTACTGTCTTGCCCAACAAGGAAAGTGTGCTGCCAAAGAAAGCAAAGAGACCTGGTTAATTTCTCATGATGAGAGTGATGACAGTAGAAGTAGTCTTCGACTTAAGACCATTCGTTTAGTGACTGTTTATAGTTACGATGGCACTGGAGAAAACGACTTAAGGCCAGTCCTTGTATTTACAACCATCACAACGTTCCCACAGTCTTGTGACTGTGATCCAAATGCTTGGCAACTGGCTCACACTTATGACAGTGCAGTATCCTGCAATCATTTGATTGCCATTTGCAGCCTTCCCAGATAACTTCCTACCTTTCCAGCTGATTTCCAAGTCAATAGGAAAGCTGACAGGGAAAATTGCAAATCATGGTCACATGATGCCACACTTAACAACTGTAGTGATTCATTTAACAACCACAGCAAAAAAGATCATAAAATCAGATGTTATCACATGCCTCGTTTAACATCTGTACTGCTTAATGACAAATTTTCCCATCCCAATTGTAATCATTAGTCAAAGACAACCTGTACTTGTTGTGTGAACAATGAGTAAGTGTAGATAGGTCCACCTCCATCCCTTGCCACTGAAAGAGCAGGAGAAAGTTAGCAAGAAGCTAACACTTTCTAATATGAGATGCTTATATATTTGGATTATATCATCCTAAGCTTTTTCTTAATAAATTGTAGCCATTCAAAACTCAGAAAAGTTTGTCCTTTAAATATTCATATTCAGTCCTCCTCCTGTACATACACATATATCAATGGAGAATTTTAGGTGCCAAAATAACCCCTAAATATGAGTTTGGCTTCTCCACGAGTACACAGTACAGGTATATGGTAATACTTATTTTAATGTACAGTATCTGTATATACTATATACACTCATAGATGGATGAGCTGACCCTTGAAGTTTAACCAAAATACCATGAGAAATAGATCATCTTTGGATTATTCCTAGATAAGCCAACTGCAAAAAATAAACATTTGAAAATTTTGATGGTTGACTTATCTATGGATGGCACATATTTCACGATATAAATCATCTTCGACTTATGAGCACAATTATGAGACCAGAATATCTGTTGCTACCAAAGACAATTGTTAAGTGGGTCATGCCTGATTTTATGACTTGTTTTGCCATAGTTATTAAGCAAATCATTGCAGTTGTTAAGTGAATCATGCTTCCCCCACTGACTTTGTTGGAAAATTGCAAATGGCAATCACAAGACCCAAGGAATCTGTAATCCATAAATACATGTTGGTAGTCAAGTGCCCAAATTTTGATCTTGTGGTTGTTGGGATACAACAATTTTAAGTGTGAGGAATGGTTGCAAGTCGCTTTTTCAGCGCTGTTGTAACTCTGAACAGTTGCTAAATGAATGGTTGTAAGTTGACGACTACCTTAGTTTGGTCCAAAATTTGAGAGATTATCCACAGATTGGTTCATTCATGAATATAGATAGTGTTTACTATTAGAGGTTCTGACAGCCTCATGGAGTGAAAGTAAAACTTGTAAAATTAGGAGAAAGGAAGAGAGCCTAGTCCAGGGATGCAAAATAGGATGGCTGAAGTTTGGTTCAGTAAACCAACTATATAATAAATTGTCACCCTGATGGAAGGGATGTTTTCCTTTGCAATCAATCAGATTCCTTCAAGAAGTTTTCAAAGAAGTCACAATTGAATAGCTTTTAGGTCTATAGCCTGGTTCCAAATCTGGGAGAGTTTGAGGATCATTTATGGATGAAGCTTATTCTATGTCAGGAAGTCCTTTGGCACCAAGAAGGAAGAGCAGCCTACCAAGATATTTTGGCTAGCCTCAATTGAGGGACACCTCTTTTTTGATGGTTTAATGAAAACTGTTGATCCTCAGAGTGGCTACTGCAAAAAAGCCAGATGACACTTTAGGGATTATGAAAAGGTAAATTTTTAAAAATAACTAAAATGCAAACTGATAGCATGGCCAGATTTTGATGAGTCTGCAAAAGAATTTCAGGAGGAAGAGATATTACATTTAGAATATGGAGCGTGAAATGCCTGAATGAAGAAGAACCTGACACTGTCAAGGTAAAAATGAAACACACTAAAGTGCATAGCTTAGGAGAAATGAAGTTAGTCACCTTTTTCAAACTTCTTATTAGTGTAATTCACATATTTCAGTGGCACATCACTGTTTTCACTCTGTTCAAAGAGCTTTCACATCATTTTGCATTTTTTCTCTTTGGAGATTTATCTTTCTTCTAATACTTTTTCCCATATTTGTTTTTCTGGAGAGGTCTACTTTTGCTCATGTTTCTTTCATTTTTTTCCTTTTCTTCCATGTTAGTTTCCTCCCCACAAATCACTCCTGACATTACAAAACATGGCCTGTCCCACATTCAGAATCTCTCATCAACCTCATGACCTTCACTGATTCCTTCAATTATTCATCAGAAACTGGCAAAATAATGTTCTTATACAGGTGGTCGTCAAATTATGACCATAATTGGTTTCTAAGTGATACAGTTGCAAAGTGAGTCATCACATTACTATATCTGATTTTATAACTATTTTTACTTTGGTTGTTAAGTAAGCATTGGTGTTGTTAAGCAAATCCAGCTTCCCCTACTGATTTTGCTTGATGTAAACCAGCTGAGGTCACAAACTGCAATGGCATGACTGCAGGATGCTGCAACTATTGTAACTGTGAGCCAGTTGCCAAGCACTCAAGTCATGTGACCATGAGGCTGTGTGTGTGACAGTCATAACTTCAAGGATGGGTTATAAATCAATTTTTTTAATGGCATTGTAACTTTGAATTGTTGTTAAAATAGTCATAAGTAGAGGATTACCTGTATTTATCATAAACAGCCACCTCAGTCCTGTTCTTATCTTATTTTGCCATACATCCATATGAATGGACAAATGCCTAGTCGCAGACATGAAACAGGCAGAACATTTTCTGCACAGATATTCACCCGTCATAATTCTCACTCATTCATGGTCTCTGAAAGCTCCAATTTTACTTTTTATGTGGGCTGTTCTCTTGTTTCATCACAGAATTGGGACACTTTTATTCTGGAGGAAGAGCAGCTGTAGACTGTACACTGGGAACATTGCAAGCCTTCTATTAAAAATCAGCCCCATCCCCCAAACAATAAATAGTGAGGCAGGGGGCATTTCCTAGCTGAAAATGCACAACATCCTATTCAGATAGGGAGCCTGTTATAAGAGGAATCCTGTAACTTCTCAATCTCAGTATGATTGTTTTTCCCCACTTATTTAAACAGATGTTTAATATGATGTGCAATTTGGTTTCACACCAAAGATTCAGAATGGGCAAAACATGCAGCTTCACCCCAATAAAGGTTTCTCTCTCCAAATGAGTTGAGTTTTGCACCTTCAGACTGAGATGTGTATCTTTTTCATTTCTTTTCTCCTCCCACAAGATCCATCAAAAGACTAACCATGAAGGATCATGCACCACATTTGCTATAAGATGCATCCTGCTCAAAAACATCATGATTTCCACTTGCTGCTAAACAAGACAAGCAAGGGATAACTTGTTATGTTTTTATGATAATGTGTTTTTTTAGAGGTCCAAAGTAATTATGGGCTTGAGGTCTCCAACTCCATCATCATCTCCTGATTTCCCAAGATCTGCAAAAAGCAGAGGAATCTGGTTGCAAGTGTCCACTGAGTAATGGAACCCCAGGTGAAGAAGTTGTCTGCAGAAGTTGGTAGAGTTAGAACTGGCCCCTTACTTCCTGCATCAGTGTGGAAGTCTTGAGGATAATGATTCGGTTCTGGCATCCGCACCAGAGCTTCCCACTCACGGCTACCATCTTGGTTACAGGGCTGCCTGGAGAACCCAACAAGAGAGACTTGGAGTTCTGAGAATCCCAAAAACGCCCTGCAAGAGAAAAAGAAGATAGGTCACTCACATTTTATTTCTCCATGGAAGACTTCTCACTATATGGATGATGTGATTTACATTTCAGGGTGGAATTAGGAGACAGGAACAAGGGCAAGGAGCCTTCTGTCCTCTATGTCTATTGTGGTCATGATTCAAGTTTCCTCCCTTGCATGATAGGGGTGAAGTCCTCATTCTCAGGTCAAACTCAAGCAGGATATGATTAATGTAAATTCTTCCCAGAGCCAGAATGTGGTCATTTACCTCTTAATGGGTGATTACTGATCAACATAGGGCTACACTCAAACAACAGACTTACCCAGGTCTGGTGAATACAGTAGTTCTCACAACCACAACTGGAATCAGAATTTCTGTTGCTAAGCAAGATGGTTGTTAAGTGAGATGCCTGATTTTATGACATTCAATTGCCACAGTTGTTAAGTGAATCACTGCATTTGTTAAGTGAATCTGGCTTCCCTTATTGATTTTGCTTGTTGCAAGCCAGTTGAGGAGGTTGCAAAATGGCGATGGTGCAACTGTCATAGGTAAATGCCAGTTGCCAAGCACCCAAATTTTGATCACATGACTCTCAGGATACTATGACAGTCCTAAGTAAGAGCACCAGTCATAAGCCATTTCTTTTACTGCTGTTGAAAAAGCTATACAGTTTTAAGTTGAGGACTACCTGTCTTCACTAGATGCATTCTCAGATATTGGCCAAGCATGGTTAGACATGCAAGGAATGTGACTCCAGTATGGTAGCTCTCAGTATGTTTGCAAGACAACAATATAAGACTATAAGAAATGTTAGTTATTCAGCAGTAAGTGTGCAGCCATTCACATAATATGCTAAGATTGGGTGGAGTTAACCATTATGCTGGACTTGTTTGTTGACACAGCTTTATGCAAACCAAGCTTATTGGATTCTTTTGTGGTACAAGCTATTGTAGAAGCCCAGAAAATAGGCACCTGTATAAGAGCATAAGGATGTTGTGTGAATGATGCCACAATCCTTTTCACCCCCTAAATAATTTGGGGCTATTAAAGATATTAGCCCAATCTTGGATTAGTACCATTTATGGAGGTATAATCCATGCCATAAAACCAGCAAAAGAGGCTGATATGTTGGGTAATTCTGCTACTCCATTCCCATAGGTGTCTTTGTATATTCTCATTAATCCAGGTCATGTCTTGTAGCAAAATGGCAAAAAAAATCTTGCACACCAAATTTTAAAAAAGGCAACTGGACTTTTATTCTTAGATATTACAGAGAAACATTTCAACTCCAATCCAGGAGTCTTCTTCAGAATATATGAACACATTTCTCAAAAGGGGAGCAGGAAACTTTGAAACTTAATACCCTGGTTCTTATGTAACAAGCTGAAAATCAGGACATTGGCAGTAAAGAGAGAGATCTAAAGGTTTCATTTTAATCACCTCTGCTCAAGCCAAAAGTCGGTTTTGCATATGTGCCAAAGTGGGGATGTAAATAGGGGGCAAATTAAATCTTGTCCCTCCCCCTTGTTAATTCAAGGATTTGAAGTCTTAACGTATGTGCCTTCTTTTATTCCTCTTGAAAGCCAGTTGGCTTCTCTATCAAGAATTTGAAATCTGCAATGTTGGATGTAGTGTTCTCTCTCTTTAAAATGTACATTTATAGCCACTGTCTCTGAAAAACTTTGTTGACTGAATCTCTTATATAATTTCTGCTTCATTTCCCCAATGTAAAATTCTGAAAATTTAAAATAAAATTCTGAACAAGATTCATTACATTGAATGGCATAAATTACATCTGTCTGTTTGTATTTGGGAGTCTCGGCTTTGGGATATACGAATTTTTAAGTGTATTTATTGGTTTGAATTGAACCCTAATATTATGTTTACTGAAAATTCTTCTAAGTTTCTCTGATACTCCAGCAGCATATGGAATGCTTATACTGCTTCATCTGTTTGAATCCTCTTTCTTAGAAGTGGAAGTATAAGATCTTTTACAGGCTTTGATAAAGGACCAATTTGGGTAGCGTAGCCACAATTGTTAAGAGATCTTGTGATATGCAAATTTTCCTTAATGGAACTTTCCTTACTTGAAGGTAAAATGTAGGCACAATGTTTTAAGGTCCTAATCACTCCCATTTTATGTTCCAAAGGATGGTGGGAATCAAAAGATAAATACTGATCTGTGCGTGTAGGTTTCCTATAAACTCCAATATCCAGGCTCCTATCTTCTTTGATGTGTACAGCACAGTCCAGAAAAGCCAAAAAATTACCTTTAATATCTTCACGTGTGAATTATATATTTCTGTCAATGGCATTGATATGTTGTGTGAATGCCTCCAGTTCGTGTGTTTTGATTTTGACCAGGTATCATCCATAAATCTAAACAGTGGGTGGGGGGGCAACCTGTGAAAGAGTTCAAAGCTTTGAATTCAAATTCTTCCATGTAAAGATTGGCTATAATAGGAGATACAGGAGACCTCATTGCACAGCCATGTTTCTGTCTGTAAAAACAGTTCCCTTAGCTCCAAACAGTTGTGTTTCTATCTCTAAAAACGTTCCCTTAGCTCCAAGCAGGATTCATACATGCTCCAAATTTTACAACGCCACCTCGCCCAATCTGGTGCTCTCCTGATTTGTGGGATTGCTACTCCCAAATTTCTCAACCCACACAGGTGAAGAAAAGCAGAGGTATCCAATGCCTTGCTGAATGGGGATGATTGGAAGTGTTGTAGAGCAAATGTGGGAGAATAGGGAAAAAATCGTCTGCAGCCACTTTCTGAGCCAAAACATGAGGCAAGGCATGGTGCCCTCATGTGGCAGGTTTTATTCAGATATTTTACCTGCTTCCCTCTGATAGGCAACCAGTTCTCCGTTGGCCAGTGACACGAACACCTGGTTATCAAGATATCTGTAGGATAGAAATAGACTGTGGCAGAAGAAAGCAAAGGTGCTACCAATAATAATAGGGGCCTTTGAGCAATCTCAAAACATCTGGAGCACCTCTTGAACACCATTGGCATTGACAAAATCCACATCAGTTAATTGCAAAAGACAGCATTACTCGGAACAGCTTACATCCTGCCATGATCCCTTTAACATCATCAAACAACCACATCTGCTGATCTCAGGACCTTGGGAAGGACTTTATAGGTGGACAAAAATGCCTAATCCAGTCTAAACATCTGGCTGATTCTGGCAGCATCCATAATAATAATTAAATTTATATGCCACTCAACTCCCAACAATTCTGGGTGCTTCATCCTTGTAAATGCTGTTCCACTCCCCATATTCTTCTCTGAAATAACTTACAATAATCTTGAGGGGTGGAGGAAAAATCTCAACACTCTAAATCAGATAAATATGAGATCCCCTTGGAAACCTATCAATACATGATAACATTTTTGCCAGCACATGAGTGGAAGAATGGAAAGATAATCTGTTTGATACTAAGCCTGATATGTCTCATCCTTAATTCTTAAATGCTTTTATTCACTGATCAATTCTAATTGATTCCTACAACTGAAATGGCAAAGATTCAGAAATAAAGCACACTCCTAGGATTGAAAGGGACCTTGGAGGTCACAGAATTATAGACTCCGAGGATGGGAAGGGACTTTGTAGGTCACAGAATCATAGACTCCTAGGGTGGGAAGGGACTTTGGAGGTCACAAAAATCATAGACTCCTAGGGTTAGAAACAACCTTGGAAGTCACATAATTGTAGATGTCTAGGATTGTAGGGTCCTTAGAGGTCTCTTAGTCCTGCCCAAGGCAGGAATCCTCAAACCATACCAGCCAAACGGCTGTTCAATCTTGGCTTGAAAGCCTCTGGGATAGGATTCCCTGGACATCAAAATCAGCTTGTCCATGGTATATGGGAAAGAGAAGTCATCGTGTCACATGGCAGCCTATACTTTCCTTCCACTTCCTTTTCCCCCAAGATTTACTTCTGATTACTCATCCCGTCTTCAAAAGATTTAAACTCTCCACCCTTCACTAATTCTCACGGTCTTTACCATAAACAACCAGGGAATTATGTTTTTCTATTCATTCCTTCATCAGGTATAGGTGAGATCAGATCTTTCCTTAACCACACAGAATAAAACCTGGTCTGGCATAGTGGTGTTCCATATATGTCTGTAGGACAGCGCATCCTAAATGTGCTCTGATACTTACAAAATGCACATAACAGAGGCTGAATGTTGCATCTTCAGACTGTTCTTCCTGTTGCGAATATTGTCTGAAGACTGATAGACATGGATACTGCAATCCAAACAGAACAGACATGAGATATGGACTGGAGGAAATACAAGTGAAAGGGGTATTCTGCTGATTTAAGAAAGCTGATTGATGAAAAACTGTACTAGATGTGTGGAGTCCTTGGTGCTCTCCAAATTTGGTTGTTTTCTAGTAGATGTTTCATTATCCAACAAAGTAACATCATCAGTGCTAGAAGGGAGTGGGGTTTGGTCTCTTTTTATATACAAGTGGTCTGCCTTATCAGTATTGGTGGGAGTGTTCTTGTAAACAACAGCCTAATCAAGGAATCACCAAGAAGAAAACAATATTCCCATCAA
>JANHZU010006359.1:6872-17468 GCA_032468055.1 Acrochordus granulatus | reverse complement strand
CACTCTGAATGGAGTGGCTTACAACCATAAATTGGGTTATAAAAAGGAAAGCACAAAATTAAAAAAATAGCAATATGATCAGTTGCAAAGCACATGGATCGAAGCCAGTGGCCATAAGACAAGGCCTACCTGTATTAAACACATTTTCTAGGCCAAGGATGGCTGAGGAATTCTGGGAGTTGAGGTCCAAACATCTTAAAGTTGTCAAGGTTGGACATGCCTGTTCTAGGCTATTTAAGCAACTTTAAGATGTGTGGACTTCATTTCCCAGAATTCCCCAGCTGGCATGGGAGGATCCATCTCCTAGAAGTGATTTCTGGGAGTTGAAGTCCAAACATCTTAAATTTGCTTCAATGACCTTGGACATTTGTTTAATATGTCCTTAACTTATGATCATAATTAAACTTGGAATTACAGTTGTAAATCATTATGGTTGGAAGTCAAAGTGTCATGTGACCAGATATGACTTTCCAACATTTTTATGGCAGTCATTAAGAGAATGCTGTAGTTGTTAAATGAATCCATTTTCCCTAATGGGCTTTTTTGCCTAAAACTGGAAATAAACAATGGAAACTGGAAAAAATGTCACAAATTCTGGTCCCACAATGGGATGCTGATTGCCAAGTGCCCAAATTGCAATCACAAGACCGCAGGGCATATGTCTGTGTGTAGGGATGTTGCAAGTTGGAAAATGGATTGTAAGTAGTTCTGGGGAGGTCTGTCATAATTTTGAATGATTATTAAGCAATTAGTCATAAATCAAGGACTATCTGTAAAAACTTTGCCCATGACTAGAAGGATACTCAAAATGCAAACATATGCATTCCATTTCAACAGCCAGTTCTAAGATTTAGGGAAACAGAAGCCAAGTTAGTCAATAAAATCAAGTAAGTTACATTAAAGAGTTTTCTAAGCATTTGACACGTAAAATAATAACTTTGTAGTGTACAGTACTACAGAATCTGTAGTAGGCAAGAGAAAAAAATGTGGGTTTGATTGAAAAAAAATTGTACCTACTTGCATTCCACTCCGTGTTTTCATAATGGGAATTGCTTTCAGGAACTCTGGATCCAGACAATTTTTGTTTGAAGCTTGATATTGAAAGAGAAAACAAATTTGTAGCATTAGATTAAATTTAATACAGATTTTTAGTTTTATAATAATATCTACAGTATTGTATTTTATATATGTGTGTACATATGTGCATACTGTACATATATTACTGTATATTATAACAGACAATATATTTTTTGTGAGTATACATTTTATTAAGATTTATTATAATATAAAACATAATGCAAATAAAATTAAAGGGAATTAAAGCAGGATTAAAAAAGGAAAACAAACAATATATTAGAAACACTATAATATATTAAAAGCACAATAATATATTAGGAAAGCACCATCTCCATATTTTAAATCACTTGTTCACTTATTATAAATACTACTTGCATTTTTATTCTTTTTACATATCTTTTCTCTCTCCTTGTTTCTAGTCTTTACTTAAATGTATAATTAAACCCCCCCAGACACACTTGTAACATCATGCAATCAAATGTTAATGCCAAGGGTCCAGTGTAGTTTGACATAAAAATAACATAAATTGGAATAAATTAAAGCTTAATCAACATCGTAGATTACCCTATTTAAAACCCTAAAATGTTCTCATAAAGAGTAAATGAACAAATAAATTCAGATTGAAGGATACATAATTAAATGCTTATCCTACCCTGCCCCCGGATCCCTGTTTGTAGAAAACCAACATGTCAGGGAGGACACAGAGGCTCATTTTCACAGTGAGTGCTAATTTTCTACTGTGGGGTATGCAGATAGGAAAAAGCATTGAGTTTTATGTGGAAAGTGGTGCAATTCATTCTAACCTGTACCAAACCATCAAATGAAACTACCTAGTTTTTTCTTTGTGTCCTCAAAGGCTTGCTCAAAACTGTGCCGTGCATCTGGATTGGGAAATTCAAAAATATGAGTGTCGGTGCTGTCCGATTTGGTGACAGTGAGCTCCATTTTGTTGGGTGGAAAGGACAAGCTGAATGACATGGACTGTTTCTCTGTGAGTTCTCGGTGGATGGCGGCCATTAAGTCCTTGATGACATCATCCAGGGTCTGAGGAACAGATCAGAGATCAGAATGGGTGGCATGGGAATATCAAAAACGTGTGAAAATGTGAGCTTTGTTGAAAAAACTGGCTAGGTCACCCTGAGCCAAGTTTCTCTAGCAGAGCAAAAGAACCCAAACAGGGCTTTTTTGGAAGGTCACATTGTTTTTAAGTTAAACCACAACATTTTTGCACATATTCAAATGCAGAATCTATATCAATTTATCATATGAAAAAAATGGGAATGTCCTCTTTCAAATGAGAGTAATTTTATTTCAAGGGTTTTAGACATAATAGTTTTGAATGGACAGTTTGCTTTCTTAGGCTGCATTTTTCATTTAAACTCTACTTCCCCCAATATTTTGATGGGGAACATACTCACGTGGTGGGGGAAACTGAGAGTCTCAGAAAGTTTGCTGACTTGGCCAAGTGTGCTGAGATCTTCATCCAGGCGGCAGATGGCCTTCTGGATGCTGTCACGGTTGGTGGACTGAGAGCTCCCTGTATGTGTGCAGAAACAATTTTTCTGGCAAAAAACATTCATTGGAGAAGCTGGATTCATTTAACAACCACATGATTTTTTTAATAACCATGGTGATTTGCTTTACAACCATGTTGAAAATGGTAATAAAATCAGGTTTAATCATGTGGTGACCTGACTTATGACCAAAATTCCAAAGTTCTATCTTCAGGTTTGGGAAATCCTAGTCTAGGGGAATTTTTAGAATGGAGATAGAAATAGTTTGCTATTGAAAGACCTCTATGCCCACTTCTACCATTAAAGTTCTAAAAAACCTTCTAAATGGGAACAAAATTGGCATAAAATGTCTATTTTGGGTACTGAAGGTTCTTTGGTTGGCTGAAGGACAGAAATGTCCTGTTTTAAAGAAACTTTAAAGAAAATGGACTGTTTTAAAGAAACTTTTTTCTGCAGTATTGACTAGCAGTTCTAGGCCGGTAAGCTGCTGGTTGCCGAACTTTAAAAATGGTAAGTCAGTTCTGCAGATGATATCCACAAAATATGATGGAATGGAATCTAGTCCAGATTTCCAGGAGGAAGGGGATTCACTCCAAATGAGCAAGAGACAATTCAGTTCATATAGTTTGTATGAGAGAAAGAGGGTGAAGACGGCTTCCTCCTAATAGTTCCCAGAGTATATGCTTTTATAGAAGCATTAGCATGCTTTAGTTTGGCAAGATTCTGTCTGTGGGTGAGGAACAATAAAGAAACCTGTTTGGAAGAATCCCAATGTGTCTTTCTTGGTTTCTGGAGTCTGATATCAGTCCTGGTTTGGCTCCTGGTCTGCAAGTTGCCAAACCTGATTTACACAAATCTGTTTCTCATGAAAATTATATTTAAAGACTGCATCCTTAAGTTTACACCAACTTGTTCTAACAGCACAACAGTAAACAACACAAACCTTTCACAACGTCTACATCTTCCAGAGGCATTTTCCAAAGCAACTTGTACTTGCTGGCGGTGTCAATCACACTAGCTGCAGTGTAGCTGGAAAGAAAATTGCAGAAAGGAAAATGGAGACTGAGAGCTTGCAATACCAAAGCAAATTATTGTTGTGGTGAAAAGTGGAGGAATACGTTATCTTTAGTTCCCTAAGAAAAGAAAGATTTTTCTATAAATCTAATAAAGAAAAGGTTCCTCTATCATCCTTAACCACTAGTAACTTCTCTTCTATTATTTCTGCTGCTCCAGGCCAATACAGTTGGGAAAATATAAGAGCTATATAAGAACTGTAAATATAATCATAAAATCATAGGGTTGAAAGGGATCTTGGAGGTCTAGACCAACCTCCTGTCCAAGGCAGGGGCCCTTATACCATCCTAGACGAATAGTTGTCCAATCTGTTCTTGGATGGAGCACCCATAGCTCCGGGAGGCAAGCTGTTTTACTGATTAATCGTTCTCACTGTCAGGAAATAGCATAATAGAGTGAAACTGTTTCCCTCTGTACAGATGTATATATCTCATAGACTTTTAAGAGACAGCAGTTAGAAATGTGTATCTAAACCTCAGAAATTTTAAGATGCATGGATTTCAACTCCCAGAATTCCAGCATACTGGCTAGGGAATTCTGGGAGTTGAAATCCACCTGTGGAATTTTGGGAGCTGAAGTCCACCCATACTGGCTGGGGAATTCTGAAAGTTGAAATCCACAGTTCTGGATGAAATTTAAATCCATAATAAAATGAAACTGAAATCCATAATCCTAAAGTTGTGAGACTGAGAAATACTGATCTAGAGAGAGTGCTTTAAACATGTTTCTGCATTATCATCTCCACCTGACTCCTCACTTTAAATCCTCTTGACAGAGGTGGGATTGTGTACTTACAGGCTCACAGAACTCCGTCGCAGAGACCCTGACTTCCGCTTCAGTGTGGTGCAAACCAGCAAGTCAGTGAAGAGAAATAGCGATCTGTCCTTCTTTCCACCCACCGGCTTCTGTAAGACGATCCAGGAAGGGTTACAAGGAAGCAATGCAGGGCTTGTGGGTATGCAAGAGTACAAGCGTTGGGCCCCCTCAGATCTCTCCTATCTGACCACATGAACGGGCACTGGTACTCAGAGCAAGTTTTTCTAATTGGGCATCCTGTTAAGTCTTTTTAATGGCATAGCTGCATATCTTGTTGACAAATGCTGCAGTAAATGGATGTCAGCCCTATACAGTAACTCAGACTAGGAAACCAAAGCCACGCAGGTCAGAAATACAGGTCGTATTTCCTTATAACCAGTCACTTAGTGACTGTTCAAAGTTATGATGGACCTCGAAAATGCTACTTAAAACCTGGATTTGAAGTTCCAACATTCAGTTTATATTCCTCAGAGTCACATGATTACATTATGGGCACTCAACATCTGGCTCATATTTATGGCATCTGCAGAGTCCTGCGATCACATGACCACAATTTACAATGTTTTTTGCCAGAAACTGGTGTTTACCTCTGGTTTCCAGCAAAAAATGCCCCATAGTGAACAATGGATTTGCTTAACAACCATAGTGATTGCTTGATGACTGCAGTGTTTGCTTTGATTGCCACATCTGATTGTGTGGTTGCAGATGCCATCTTGACTTCCCCTCCCCTCACACATCATACATGCCATTGTTCAATCTGTCATGCAAATTCAGAAATCTGAGTTCACAAAATAAACCATACTTATTTGTACCATGACTAAGTCTACTGAAGAGCACCAAAAAGTGAAATAATCCAACACTGTTTCACTTTTCTTTGAAAGTTAGCAGTCAAAACAGAGGCAAAGAGTTTATACAATTGTTGAGCAGGAAACTCAGAAATGTCTTCTTTTAAATATAGCTTTTTTAAACGACAATTCATGGTTTCTTTTCAATCACAGATGTATACATCCATTAAACATTATTAAGCTTCTTACCATAACTGAAATATTAAACTTAGTTTGAATTGGCTTGAGCACTCTTGTTAAAAAAAATTAGTTAATCCTTGATTTAAGACCATATCAGAGCTTGCCCATTATGGTGATAAGTCATGATGATGGTAAAGTAGGTCACCCACATACTGATCTAATTTTATAACCTTTTCTGCAGTGATTGTTAAGCAAACAGGACGGTCATTAAGAGAACCCATTGTTTGCTATGGAGCATTTTTGTCAAAATTGGAAATAAATGCTGGTTTTGGCAAAAATGTTGTAAACTGTGGTAATATAAACACGGGATGCTGCAAATGGCCATAAATGCAGCCTGACTGCCAAGCACCCGATATGCAGTAATGTGACCATCGGGGTGGAACACAACCTTCAGGTCTTTGGACTTGGGTTATAAGTACCTTTTGGAGGATCCATCATAACTCAGCAAACTGACTGATCATAAGCTGAGAACTACCTGTAATTATTTGCTCTAATGATGATGACTGCTGATGCATCCATCATCTTAGCTACAGATGAAGGGGAACATTACATGCAGTTTATTTTCAATTTCACTGCTTTCCTTTTGAAAGACAAATGAAGAATAACTTTTTAAAGTCTGCCATCAAATTTAGCACCTCTCTAGATCTTTCACTTTGGAATGTGACTTTATGGTGATGTGTATTTTCATTTCACATTAGGAGCCATGTTTGTTTCTGGGATACTAGCTTTAACCTGCACTTCCAACTTGGAGCCTTGCAGATGTGTGGGGTAGCTCAATCCAGAAATCCCAAGAAATAAATTGATCCTGGCTTGCAGTTTGCTGACTTCACAGTTCTGTGGGGGGTACATGTTTGGGGAAGGCTGGAGTAATGTGCTGCCCCCATTTCCGTTTCATGCCACAGAAGTGCTGGAAAACTAAAGAACTGGAGGTGTGCATTCTTTGGACCAGGGACTCTTACCACTTCTACCACCATTTCCTGCCGTAAGAACCTCCGAAGTGGAGCCTGAAGCTAAAGAGATGAGAAATCAGACCGTTAGTGCCACCTCTAAAATGTTCATCAGCAATTGTCACAACAATTCCAAAGTCACAACAAATCAGTAAAGTCCCCCCTCAAGTCTAACTTGACCACTAGTCCCTCTATGGACAAATCTAACCTTGACAACAACACAGAAGAAGGCACTGACATTTTGTTTTTTTGGGGAGTTATTTTTACTTCCCAATCCAGCCTATAGACTACCAAGAGATGCTATGGTTCTATAATTAATACTTAATACTTTTTGGAAACCTCTCATCCAAGTATAGATAGTCCTTCTTTAGTGACCACAACAGGGACCAGCAGCTCAGTCATTAAGCGAAGCAGTCACTAAATGAAACCACAATTGTGCTTAAGATCTTATTTCAGATTTCCTTTGCTTTACGGATAGTCCTCAGCTTAAGTATTTGTTCAGAACCCTGTTCAAAGTTATAGAGGTACTGAAAAAAAATGGACATATCACTATCCCCAAAGTTTGGGCCATTGTGGTACTACTGTGATCACATATTTGCAATCTTGCAGGAAGGGGGTGCTGTCACATGATTGGCAGTTGCAACCAATCCAATCCAAACCAATGATTGGCAGATGCAGTCCCACAAACAAAGTCAATGGGGAAGCCAGCAAAGAAGATCACATGTCACTCTCATAAGTCACTTCTGCCTGCAGCCCCCCCTCAGCTGTGCGCAACCTCCACCAGCCCTCCCAAGCTCTTCCCCTCTCCCACTGCATCCTCTGCTCCTTACCTAGGACTTCCCACTTAATACAACCAGAACTGCCATTTCTAAGCAATGCAGTCATGGAACATGCTTCATATTGCTTAGCAATAGTAATTCTGGTCCCAATTCCTTTTGTAACCAGAGGAGTACCAATATAGATGTGCAAAAATCATAAATCTGAGGACTGGTTGTCAGATTACAAATGATCACTAAATGAGACAGTTTCTAAATGAGGACAACCTGTATTAATCACAAAGTCTTGCATCTCTTGGTAGTCTCTTATCAGAGTATTACCAGGGCCTTCTTAGCGTTTTTTTGAGATCCACCAAGATTGCCACTTAGTCTGCATAATGTAAATGCACCCCAAAGCTGTGATTAATTTGTGGAGGGGATGTAGCCCCATCTGAGAACTTAAGAACTTACATCATCCATTCCTTCAATATGTGATTCAATCTCCTGCACGATCCGAGCATTTCGTTCCACTTCTTCTGCGCTCTTCATCCCTTTATTGATCTTCTCAGCTACTTGTTTGATGCTCTTCTGAGCTTCTATCAAGAATGGGTAGTCTGGATGCTCCTCTGAAGTATGTTTCAAAAGGTCCTGGTGAAGAAGAAAACAGCCATCATAAGAGCAGAAGACAACGTGGTGAGAAACTAAGAAAAATTTCATTTTTGCTCATGTGCTAGTGGCTAATAGGCTAATGGCCTGGGGGGCAAAACCAGAGATGAGAAAACAGGCAACAGTTCTGGTTGACCCATAATTGTGGGGCAGAGAACAAGAAAGATGGTACCAATGATGGGCAGCAAAGATTATATGGGACCAGTATGCCCAACAGTGGGTCTATGTCAGGGGTGTCCAACCTTGACACCTTTAAGATGTATGGACTTCAACTCCCAGAATTCCTCAGCCAGCTGTGCTTTGAAACAGGAAGTAAAAAAATTCACAACAATGGAGTAAAGTTTGGGGTCTGACAGGCTGAGTCTGGGGTCCCTATGTTTATGTTTCAGTGTTCTGATACAATTTTCTCCAAGCTTAAAGTCAGCTCTACATGCTGCAAATTTATTACTGGTATGTCAAGTTAAGACAGCCCATTTGGCATAGTGGTTAAGGCACCATGCTAGAAACTGGGAGACAGTGAGTTCTAGTCCCACCTTAGCACAAATCTAGCTGGGTGACTTGGGCCAGTCACTCTCTCTGAGCCCAAAGAAGCAGGCAATGGCAAACCACTTCCGAAAAACTGTGCCAAAAAAACTGCAGGGACTACACCAAGTAGACACCAGCAATCAAGACTGACTCACAGGCACAAAAAATGAAAAAAGTGAAGTTTGTAACCTCTTAATTTTGTTAGGCACCTTAAAGACATCAGGGTGCAGCACAAAAAGGGAAACGCTAAGCTCCTTCCTTGCTAAAGAAGAAAGTTTTTTAAGGGTGAGCCGCAAATCTGGGGACACGTTCTGACAAAATATTTAATTCCTGTAAGAATCCATTTTTGGGGGTTTGCTTAATAAATGGAACCTAAAATAACCAATTTTGCCTCAACATGAATTGAAAACTTTATTACAATCCAAGAAGAAACATATTATAACAAAAAACGTAAAAAATATACATTTTGACATTTCATGGGAAACAAATCCAATGAAATTTACCATAGTTGCTTGCTCCCCAGTTGTGTGCTACAAGATGGGTAGCCATAGAAATGAGAGGGAGGGAGGGAATGAATTCATGAATGAATGAAAGCACTACACTAAACTGACTGGTGGCTATCTAAAGCTCTTCATCAATGGTGTGTGTGTCTGTTTCTGTTTTTATGTCTGTGTGTTTATCTGTAGCCCTAAAAGTAGACGGTTCTGTCCTTGGTTGCTCTTCCTGTAAGAAAAGCCTTCTAACCTTCAGTTTCAACTCCTTTCCTCTTCCACCCTGGGGTCCTTGTTCTGCTGTTTTTTTTTATAGAAAAAGACTGTTTGCATTTGTCAAACATTTAGGGATTTGTAAATTGCTGCTGGATCTCCTCTCCGTTTTCTTTTGCCATTCATTCATTCATAAATAAATAACATAGTTTCTGCCTGAATCTCATCACAGCAGTGCAAAATTTAGCTACTGCCAGTGTCTGAAGTTGAATCAGAAAAGCCCATTCAATCAAAATTCACACAAATCAAACTAAACAAGCTGGGTAAATACAGCTGTTTGTTCTAATTTGACCTGAACAGCCATCACGTATGTGAATTACTGGGCTATGCCATTTGAGTAGGGCTATCCCATTTCAGACATCTGGCTCGTGATGCCAGAGGGAGACTTTATATACATTAAATGTCACCTGAGAAGAATAAAATGTCTTTTCTTGCACTCTCCAAATTCACTATACAGGTAATCTTCTACTTACAGCTGCAATTGAGACCAGAATTTCCACTGCTAAGCTAGAGGGTTTTAAATGAGTCGCACCTCATTTTACAACCTCTTTTTGCCACAGTTGTTAAGCAAATCACATAATTAAGTCTGTCTTTTTAATCAACTGCTGTCTTGGAATCAAAGCATGTTGCATTGGCAGGGACCTCAGAGATCATCTAATGCAAACACTACACTAAACCAATCCTGACTGGTGGCCATCTAAAGCTCTCCATCAATGGTGTGTATCTGTATATGTTTCTGTTTGTGTGTGTGTGTATGTGCGTGTGTGTGCCTACAGCCCTAAAGGCAGACTGTTCTGTCCTTGGTTGCTCTTCCTGTAAGAAAAGTCTTCTGACCTTCAGTTTCAACTCCTTTCCTCTTCCACCCTGGGGGTCCTTGTCCTGCTGTTTTTTACAGAAAAAGATTGTTTGTCAATCATTGAGGTATTTGTAAATTGCTATTGCATCTCCTCTCCATTTTCCTTTGCCTAAGTGAAATGTGCCTAGCTTGTCAGCTTGCAGGAGTATTTTGTAGTATTTAATCCCAGTGTTCGGTTTATTTCTTTTCTAAATACTGTCATCTTAAATTGTTTTTAGCCACCTTTTCTTTGTTTATAGCAATATTTTTCAAACTTGACAACAGGAAGATGTGTGGACCCAACTCCCAGAATTTCCCATCCAGTACCTTACCATCGCCAAGTTTGAATAACCCTAGTCTATTGAATGCCTCTCCTCAGTGAGGTACCACCTTGCTGTGGTTGAGAGGCTTGTGTGTTCTGAAGAAGATGAGAGCTATGCCAGAGATTCAACCATATTGGATAGATCTCATCAGAGGAGCTACACAAAGTGTCTCCTTCCCATAAAGAATATGAGACATAATTTACAGAAATCCACACTGGCTTGGTTGTCACCTGGGTTAACAAGGACCATGCTGGATGTTGTTGGGGTTCCTGGAC
>JANHZU010006358.1:302194-312436 GCA_032468055.1 Acrochordus granulatus | reverse complement strand
CTCACAAAAATTAAGGGTACCCTTACAGCATAAAATAGACTTCATGAAACTTTACTCCTGCACAGCTAAGACATAAACACCAAAAGCAGAAATAGTTTTAAATGGAAACCAACATACTGAATCAGATAAAAAAATGCATTTCTTTCTGCAGCTGGTTGGAGTGGAACAGCTAAAGGACATAACTGGGCAAGGAATGAGGAAAGGCCATCTAAATTCTCGTGGTATCACTGGCCTTGAGCCAATCCTGGGAAAATAGCCCATGGAGAGGTCGATGGTACAGAGTGACCTTGATGGGGAAGAAATGTGCCCTAGGATCTGTGTCTTCACAAATAGCCCAGTGATAATGCAGGAAATGGTGAGAGAAATATTGAGAAAAGTTTCCATAAGAGCCTGCTCCCCATCTAGGTTGGGAAGCAAAATTAAGTTAGCAAGCCCAGGAAAGCTGTTTGATTTACTCCTTCCAACATGGTTACTTTTTAACACATGTCTACTGAACAAGGTGATCACACAATGTTGCTGCCTGAGCATTAATTTGAGCAGCAGCTAACATGGTCATTGGAAAGAAGGGAAGACTTAAAGGGCCTTTGGGTCATAGCACTTCAATGGAAAAGCTGGTTCATGGCTTAGCATTCCTTGATATCTGTTTAAATGTTAATGAGCACACATGGGGTGATATCTTACATTCTTCTTCACCTGTTGCTCTTTAATTACAGTAAACTATTTCCCAGGCACTACTTTTACTAGCAAATAAATTGCAGCTGTATCCCTGCTTTCATAGACCAGGTTTCTAGACCTTAAGCAAGCCCCCTAACTTTTGCATACAAGCAATGCCAAGGAGTGCTGTGATTCGCAGCAACCAAAGATGTGCTTATGCAACCTGTTGCATGAAAATATGCACATCTTTCTCATTGCATGCAATGTCACCCAAATCCTCCTGAGATGCCATTCTGGTTATTATAGAAGCTTTGATTACAATCAGCTGGCCACTTCAATGGCCAGGAAACTTAAAGTTGAATTGCCAGTTCCACTTAACTAGGGTGACAACTTTTCTGCTGTGTCTGTGTCATTGCTTTCATTTTATCCCCAGCCCAGAAGTGTGATACGCTCAAGATCAGGCTAGAAATCAGGAGACTGTGAGTTCTAGACCTGCCTTAGGCATGAAAGCTGTCCGGATGACCTTGGGCCAGTTGCACTCTCTCAGCCCAACCCAAAAATAGGAAGAGGGAGGAATATTAAGTATGTTCACTGCCTTGAGTTATTTATTAAAATAATAAAGATGGGATATAAATAAATGAAAAATAAATTGCCCTTAACTGTATCAGTGTCACACTAATTCCCTCTCCCTATTCTAACTATCCTTATTCCAAGGGCGGCAACAAAGGTGTGTCAAATCAATTAGGTTTTGTTATCTTTTACCTGCAAGGGAACTCAGGTGGCTGTGTTGACTTGAAACAACCATAGAGGCAGAATAGTGAGCAACAAGAAATATTATGCTGGTCAAGTTTTCTGCTGGTTCAAGGATGAATGGAAAGCACTGAAGCTCAATGGTGGAGTAAAGCTACTGTAAGAGCTTTACTTAAAGACATTGAAGTAGAGGGAGGAATGAAAATGTGTGCTAGATATTTTGGCTTAATCTGCTGTGCAAATACAGTCAGCAAATGAGCTCATACATTGACCTAGCCCATATTGACCTGGTTCATACAATATCCTTCACGATTAGTATAGTTGTGGCTTAGCATGTAGAATGAACTCGCATTATGCAATGTGCAAAATATAGCATATGGATGAGCATGTGGCCTGAACCCAGCCAGTTTTATCTAATGGAATGAAACATGAGAACAGGATACAAGCATAATGAACTACCAGAAATTATAAGAATTACATTCCACCCATGTCTGAAGATTAACAAGCAATTGGAGAATAAGCTCACTATTAAGCATAACATCCAAATATTAAAAATCTAAAAGATTTTTTGTTTGTCAAGAAAGACAGAAGACCAAAGTGGCGGCAACTGTGCAAAGTCATTAGAAAGTGTTTGAGGAACAGCGTCATCTATTGGTTATGTCTTGTCATCACACTTCTGTACTCAGTTGTTTGGGAACAATAAACCCTAGATCAGTGTTGGCAAACCTATGATATTTTGTCAAAGGCAACACTCCACCACATTTTGAGTAACATGCCAGCATTCACCAGCATCCAACAACAGCTATTCTCGAAAGCATGCCCTGTTCTCGCATGATTTCCAGAGGTCTCAGAGGCCACATGAGAATGGGGTGCACTCTCATGCAGCCTCTGGAAGTTGCACAGCCTTTGAAAATTATGGGAGAATGAGGCATGCTTTCATATGGTTTGCAGAGGCCACCGAAGAACATTCTCCAAAGCCGCTTCAAGAATGAAGGCCTCGTGTGACCCTAAAAAGCTGGTCTGGCAGTAGAGAGAGAAGATCACCTGAAGGTAAGCAGCATATGGCCCATCCCAGAGAGTGCTGGGCTGTGGGGGCAATCACTTTGTTCCCTAATGCTCATGTGCCTTGGGGAATGGAGCAAGGCAGCCTTTGTGAGTTGCAGTTTTGGTGCTTGGGCTGAAGTCAAGAGTTCCACTGCTCTGAGTGCCCAAGATGAGGGGGAGATAAAGAATAGTTTTTCTTTGGTTGGTGTGTGTGTGTGTGTGACATACCAGAAGAATCAGGTTTGGCATTTTTGAATTTTTAACATGCCAAGGCCAAAAGGTTTGCCATTATTGCCCTAGATTCTGCTTTTTCAACCTTGACATCCATAGATAGGGGTCCTCAGAGGTGTTTTTAAGCCAACTTAGTTGGACAATGCCAGTTTGGGGAACAGTTCTGCAGAAAATCACTCAGGTTGAGCCAGGTCACCTTATATGCAGAAGGTCTGTGAATATACAAATCTTTCCCTTATTTTATCTCCTGAATTTACAATAAAGGGGCTTACAACAATAAAAAGAAATGGCTTGCAAAATAAGCCTGTTTGAACATGGGATCTTGCCTTGTCAGAAAGATTTTATACTGGATTAAGACAGGAATAGCAGGTGGTTGTCTGAATGGTGAAAATTTAATGAGTATCATGTATACAAACAGATCCTCACGAGACATGGATTATTTTTCACTCCAGAAAAATGGACAAATGTGCATTTCCCCTCCTCCGCTCAAAAGTTAAGTTGTATTTTTGAACACAGTTGACTTTTCACAATTTTTTTTCTCCTGTGCCTATTTTGTGTAACAAATAGAATAAATATTTCCTGTCTTAATATATGTGCATCTGATCATGGTAAATGCCACTCTTCTTTAGAGACAGCAGCTATAAAAAAATGGGGACTATACAATCTCTATGCTTCATTTATCTTCAACTCCTAGAAACATTTGACTCCCTCCCTCTCATCAGTTCAATTGTTTACTAATGATACTTTTTCAGATATGTCTTCACACAAGCGATCAATATGATTTGGGGTTTCTTCTAGGCAAGATTCTTGCTTATGGGCCATTGAGTTGGTGTCAACTCTTAGCAGCCTCATAAATAGATCTTCTCCATGATGACTTTCTTCATAAAAGGTCATCTGTTATTCATTTGGGAATGTTACTGGATATTAGAGAACACTTAACCCTTCTACTGCATATTGGAGTGGAAACCACTCAGTCACTTGGGACTAGAAGCCTCAATATATAAATAAATAGTAGGGCTTTTGATTTGGTTATGTGCCTTCAAGTCATTGTTGATTCCTAGTGACCACACGGATAGATTTTCTCCATTATTATCTATCCCTACTCCGGCTTTTCAGGTCTTCCAATGGTGCTTGGTTTTTAGCAGAAGTAATTTATCTATGTGTGCCCTTTCATACTGTTCTCTAAAAACAGAAACTTAGAAGACCACCACAAAAACCAAGATGAAAGATCTTTCTCCCCCATCTATTAACTGAAAACTTTGTTCAGTAAGAAATATCAGCTGGAATTCCATTTCAATGGCACCCTATTCAAAGTATGAGACTCAACAATATACTTCCAGTGAGGACTGTGTGATCTCGCAAACAAATATAAGCTGTTCGTCCAATTTTTATATTTGGAATGTACTAATCTGAAAATCTCATAGGTGAGGGTATGACAAACACCTTTGGTAATCACTGTCATATTGATTTCTTTTACATGAAATACGTTTCATTTTATTCCACAAGCCAGAGCAGTTTCCAAAATAGGCAGAAGATTGCGTGGAAAAAACTTTCCCCTTGAGAGGAATTCAACAACAAGGGCAGGAGGAGCTGGGGCACTGATCTCTCACCTGAAATGTTACCTCTAAAATGTTTTGTGGAAAGGACCACTAGACCTGGTGGTGAAACCAACTCACAATCTCCTAAAAAAGGAAGACTTTGCTCCCAAACATCACAGTGACGGATGCATACAGTGAAAAATATATACTGTTAAGAAATAAAAACAGGCCATGGATCTTTGAGTAAAGTTTGGGATCCCCAAATCTATGGCAGATGCACAGTTAAGGATGAAGTTCTTAAGTTTTGCATACATCTGGTCCCATGCCCAGTTCTGGCTGAATCTCTGGGAACCTGCAGCTTTCCACCAAAACAGTCCTGAACTAGATGACCCCAAAGCAACTTAATGGGACTTCCTGCTCTTTGTTGCTCTCTGCATGAGAGCTGTGGAAAGAAACTTAACTCTGTAACAACCCCTTCCATTCTGTCTTGCAGTTCTTCAAGTCCCCTCTGAAGGAATCCCTCAAAGTTCCACCCAGGTCTTTATAAAATGTATGGTTTCTTATTTTTTCCATCCTCCTGTGTCTGTCCTTCATGCCATGGGATGTTAAAACAAGTTTTGCCAGGCAACCCTGGAAAACTCCAGGCAAACTTCTTTGGATGTAAGGAAACTTCTCCTTCTTCAGTTGACTTCCAGGAGGAAAGGTTAAGAGGTATCTTTCAAGTCTGGACTTTGGGATGCTGGTGGAGGCACCTCTGTGGATGGTGACTGCATTTCTTGTGATCTGTCTGGGGAGAGAAAGGCAGGGTATATAGTATTAGTACTGTATGTGATTAGTAGCTAACTGCCCCCAATAAGGCACTACCTTGGCATGGTTGTGGGGCTTGTGTGCTCTGAGGAAGATGAGACCTATGCCAGAGGTTTAACCATACTGGACAGATCTAATCAGAGGAGCCAGACAAAGAGTGTCTCCCTCCAAGGTCTACACATTATGCTAAGCCATGGCTAGTTTAATTGGGATTTATTGATAAACTATGCCAGAAGTGGCTTCAGGGAGTCTAGACCATAAATCCCAGATGCTTAACCCTTATTCAGCAATAGACTTTTTTGGCAGAAAATTCTCAAGACTTCATTACAACATAAATGGGCTTTTCTCCTACCCTTGACATGGGAGGAAGCATTTAAATATGAAAAGGGTTGCCTTCACAGCCTACCCTCATTAGGCTTCAACTAGGGTCAAGTCTGGTCACTTGACCTTCAAGCCTGATCAATTTCAACCTTTCCTCCTTTTGTTCCTCCCTATAAGAGAGGAACTACTTCAGGTATCAGCAGTGAAAATGACTAGACAATAGGGTGATATTCTTCTATTACACAGAACTCAAAATAAGACATCCCATCACTGCCCCATGCATTCTCTGATGCTGGCAGAGGATAGCTAAGAGTAGCCTCCATCCCCTGGCTGAACTCCTAGGCAATAGAAAGAAAGAAGAAGCCACTATGTTTAATCCAGGTATCAAGTGAGTTTAATGCCTTTGAGCTTCCTGTAGGATCATGTCAGCCATACGAGGTTGACCAGATCCAGAAACCAACTGCACAGGAAGACTAGAACTACATATTATTGGGATAGGTTAAAATACTCACACTCTTACGAGTCTGCTTGTGCTTTACCTTCTTTTCCTCTTACACCTCACTAAGTCAGGAAGAAGCCAGCGTAAGTCTCTTCTTAATATTATATCCTTTTCCAGGGCTTAAGAAATGCTTCTGCCTTTGTTTCTGTAATGGCTTCTGAATATCCCTTGAAGGTTATATCCATGGCTCTCTACAGGTAGCCACAAGCACCTCCCATGCTCTTTGCCTGGTGAGGTTGAAAGAGGAGGCTCTGATGCTGCCTTCATCACTTCTCCTCAACTACATTGTCTTATTTTGCTGTTGCAACCTACTGTTAGTCCTAAGCATTGGATGGGATAGAGCAAATCAGTCATTGCTTTCTCCTTGTGAAAGGAAACACCAACCCCACTGAAGATCCACATTCAGACATTCATAAGATCAATTGTCTCTTTACCAAATCTCCCAACCACAAATAAGTTACTTCTGGGTAAATGTCTAGCAGCCAAAGTACAACAGCCACAGAGGCACATTGCTCAGCAATCTGAAGGGAGAGAGCAGACCAGCTGGAGCCCAGAAAGCCATTGATGTCCAAAGATGACTCTTCCATGTGATCTAGAACTCTGATTGGGAGGTTTCCTTTTCTCAAGTAAAAACTACTTTCAAGCCAGAACACTTTGGCTTGCTTCAGCCTACCTTAGCAGCAAGCTGGTAGTGAGATAGAGACTCTTTCATGAGAATGTGTCCCTGCACAGAAAGCAACTAGGAGCCAGTGTAGCTTGCAGAACTGGGGCAAATCTAGAGCTGCCCAAAATTGTGTGCATCACACCATTCTGCATCAATTGTAACTTCTGGGTGGTCTTTAAGGAGAGCCCCATGTTGAGTGCATGTTTTGTTGTCCAGTCGCTCAGTCATGTCCGACTCTTCACGACCCCATGGATTGCGGCACACCAGGCCTCCCTGTCCTACACCACCTCCTGGAGTCCATCCAAATCCATGCCCATCCAACTGACTATGCTATCCAACATCTCATCCTCCGCTATCCCCTTCCCCTTTTGCCTTCAATCCTTCCCAGCATCATGGTCTTTTCTAACGAGTCCTCTCTTTGCATTAATAGGTGGCCAAAGTATTTAAGCTTCAGCTTCAGGATCTGTCCTTCCAGTGAGCAGTCAGAGTTGATTTCCTGTAGGATTGACATTGAGTGCATTACAATTATCCAAATAGGAAAGTGACCAAGGCATGAGTGACCATGCGCAAGGCTTCCTGGTCCAGGAAAGGGCACATTTTTAATAATATTGCACATGAAGAAATAGGAAACTATTCTATTGTCAAAGAGCTCTGATGATACAAGAAAGGAAGCAAATAAGTGGATGTCTACCTGAATTAATTGACATTTCTGCCAGTTTCAGGGGCAAGTCAGTGGGACTGACACCAGCTGGTGAACCCAGGATGTCCGGCAAGGCGTTCCTTCGGCCAGTGCGCCCTGATGATGCAAAATCCAGCACAGGTTCCACCTCAGTCATACTTCCCCTGAAATGACATTAGGAATTCTAGATTGATCAAGCTTCTCAACTCTCCCAAATAGATTTTCCCCCCAAAACAAATATCCATTCACCTACATCTGAAACATACCCACTAGAGATGGTCAGCTCTTGTTAAAGAGAAGGTTTGTACTGAATTAGTTGGTGGTTTGTTCAGTACTGGCTTAGAGTGTTTTATTAAGTCAGCCAATTGTAATTTATTTCAAAAGCTAGGATATAGCAAAACCCTTCTTCAAGGAAATTTTACTGGAAAAGCAATTTAATCAAATCTCCAGATAGAATCAACATTTTGATATAGATGGACGATCTGGTTTATGTAATCAAATAAAATGACTTGTTGAAGGGAGTTGATATGAACTGAATTTTCTGAATCATGTTGGCTGTTTGATTTGGATTGGATCTGACTCTCACATCATTATAGTAAAACTTCACAGACAAACCATGGCTTCCTGTGATGTATACTTGCCGATGTCTCTTATTGCCTTCAGTGTTGGTGGATGGAACTCAGTATTTTAATGAAGACAAAGAAGATCTTTCTATTCTGAAATCCATCCATCCATGATCTAACCTCATTTTCTTCTAATGGCAGCAACATCCCCAAGTAAATCTGAAAAATACACCTGTTGTGGTGGAATCTGGGAGTCAAAATATCTGGAGAACCAAAAGCTTCTCAACTTTTTTGTAGAACACTATTACCCAACCTGAAGAACTTCGGATTCAACTCCTAGAATTCTTAATAATAGCTATGCAGATTAGGTGATTCCAAGAGGTGAAATCCACACATTACAGAGTGGGCCACTAATCTAGATGATGATGGGGCACAGACCTAGAAGATAATGGGAGCTTTCAGTGATACTGTCCTATTAATTGTGTGTCTCTGTGTACGCATGCTGCTGGCATTCTGATTGCTATTCCCAGACTCGATAATTGGGGTAGTCAGCTCAAGGAAAGCCTTGAAGGATCACTCTGCCAGCTGCTGCCACCCACTATTTCAAAGAAGATCCTGTTCAGCTGTTCTTTCCCCAGACAGTCTTACAGATGCTCATTTCCTCCCCATTTTTCTAGGCACTTTACCATCTGCTTTTGGCATGCTGTTAAAGCCCTGCTAGCAATTGTTGTCTAGAGATTCATGCTCCAAATAAGGTTGGCCCTTTTCTGTTGTCAAAGCATGTGTACCTGTAACATCTGGATAAACGATGATTGTGCTACAGCAGGGCAAAGCGCATAGCTTTAACGGTAGTGACTGTCTTTTCTGAGGTTTTCCAAATTACTCCTCAAATGCCCAGTGATCCTTAAAAAAATTAACACTTTCCCATCGTATGGTTTATTTTTAAAAAATCTTCTTCAAACTATTTTGAGAACCTAGATACCTAGCATTTTGCATTACCCAGGCAGCTCTTAAGTCCTCACGTCTGATTAGGGCCTGCTTCTGCTGGAGTTTCTTTGAGATCCTTGCACCCAGAGAAGTTATCACTTAAGAAAATGCTCCTGAGTGATGCTTCATAGGACAATCTGAGCACTGTGGGAAATAGACATGAATAAATATAGCTCCAGGTTGAGATGTGAAGTTCTTGTGCTCTCTGAGCTCAAATTGTTTGCTTGCAGATATTTCATTACCCAGTGCAAGATGATGCTACCTCACACTGATGTTACCTACTTGGGCAATGAAGCGTCTGCAAAACAAAACAAAACTCAGAGAGCATCAAGAATTCCACTGCAGGAAATGCTTGTTCTCTTCATAAGTGCAGCCTGCTTATTCATTTTCCCTTAATTTTGGCCCAGAAAGTGAGCATGGCATTAAAGAGAAATAGATGTTGTCACCTGCTTGATTGCCAGTTCACAGGGGAGAGTAGAAAGAATAAATGGCAATCAGTACCTACTTCTATCTGAAATCTGGTGGGTTTTTGGAATACTGTGGTCATGTTTTTCCTCTCCTCCAGACCATAGAGTTCTTTCCCCCATACTTCAGATCATCTTTACTGGTCTTTTCTGAACTTATTCTGATTTCTCTACTTCCTCTGCAGTGAATAAATAAGACGGCTAAGATGAATGCTAATTGATAGATCTTTCACATGACATGGTGTCGATGGAAAGAACTCACACTTTTGGTGAAGTGTTGTGAAATGTTGATTAATCACAAGCCCTGTGTGTCTTCTTTACTTCAAGAGTCATATAGACTAAATACCAGGGAAGAGATTCTCAGGATATAAGTAGAAGAATAAATCTCTGGAATCACATTGTACTTAGTACAAATATTGTACTAAGCAATTTTTTTTTGCTTCTAACCTTGTTTGTCTCAGGAAGCCATAAGAACTTGATTTGCATGTATCACTAAAGTATGAGAGTCAGTTGGTGCAGTGGTTAAGGCATCAGGCTAGAAACCAGAAGACCATGCGTTTTAGTCCCACCTTACAATGAAGTCAGCTGGGTGACTTTGGATCAGTCACTCTCAATCCTACAAAGGAGGCAAAAAAAACCACTTCCAAAAAAAACTTGCCAAGAACACCACAGGGACTAATCCAGGCAGTTGCCAGGAGTCAAAAACTGACTTGAATGCACAATGCCCCCCACAAGTGATTCAAAGCCACTATAGCTGGCTTGACTCAATAGGCTAAGCTCAAGACCCCCCGCCTAAAAAAATGTATACAGACACATCAGGCTTCATGCAATCTGTTAACTCAGTCATTATTTCATGGGTTTTCCTTCTTAAAACTTAAAGAACAGGTTCTCCTTTTTATCCCAGATGCTGTACCAACTGATTTCCTACATCTGCAGGGAATTAAGTGGCTTTTACATTTCCTTCAGAGCCCCCATTCAACATGTCAATTCCTCTTTATAAAGCTGTACATACTTTGACAGCAAGATAAGTGAGAAATCACT
>JANHZU010006358.1:284151-302094 GCA_032468055.1 Acrochordus granulatus | reverse complement strand
CCAGGCACCCAAAGCCACTCAGTTTTGCCAGAGTTCAACTGAAGCCTGTTGTCCCCCATCCAGACCCTCACAGCCCCCAGGCACCAAGATAGGGCAGTGGCAGCATCACTTGGATTACCAGGGATGGAGATGTAGATTTGAGTATCATCAGCGTATTGGTGATGCCTCATCCCAGAATGATGGATGATCTCACCTAACGGCTTCATGTAGATATTAAAGAGGAGCAGAGAAAGTACCGAGCCCTGAGGCGCACCATAGAGGAGTATCCGAGAACTGGGCCTCTCAGCCCTATTAACATTCATGGGACTGGCCTTGGAGAAAGGAGCCAAACCAGTGCAAGATTGTATCACCCAGCCCCAGCCCCTACAGCTGGCTCAAAAAGATACCATGGTCAAGAAGTCAAGGACAGCAAGCATGGATGTACTACTGCCATCCCGCACTCGCCAGAGATCATCAACAAGTGCGACCAATGCTGTCTCCGTCCCATAACTGTCCCATAATCCGAGAGTCTCTGGATTTCGGCAGCATTTATAAATTTAATAAATAAATAATAAATAAATAACTGAGCCTGAACCCAGACTGAAAAGTCTCCAGTATATGGTGTGAAGGTATGTTACCTCCCTATACTAAGACCCTTTCAGGGTTCTCCACTGACATGAAAGCTAAAACTGGTAGAGACACAGATGACATCTTTATTGATGTCAGTACCCTGATTGTAGAACTCAATCTGAGTCTCATTTTGGGCTAGGTTTTGGTCTAGACTGCAAAAATTGCTGGCATTTAGCTACTGGTCATCCCTAGTGCCAGCAATCAAAAGGGCTGGGCTGTTGTTCCATCATTCCCTCCTGAATTTGTCTGATGAGAAGAACATAAAAAAGAAAGAAGTGATGAGAAATACAAAGGGGCACAAAGTAAAGGTGACATCATCTGGCATTCTTGTAAAATTCTGTGAACAAAGCAAGAATTGTTTTTTTTTGTTAGCTGCCTAGAGTCTCCGGATTTTGGCGGCATATAAATTAAATAAAGAAATAAATAATTTCATTTTTATTAACTATTATTTGAGTCTTCTGTCTGAACATCCTTTAACTGATTACTATGAATTGTATATTGACATAAAGTCCTTAGAGGCAAAAATGTAATCAAAAATGATTACAGTTCATGGAAACAGACATAAAAAAATGAAATAAATCCTAGCCTCCCTGCACACTAAAAGATAGTTTGCCAAAGATGAAACCTATCACCTATGACCCAGGTGACATCATCATCATAGATTTGGCTTATGCAATTTAATTGGTGGGCTTCAGTTTCAGGAAGATTAGGAACAGGAGAATGAGCAAATTGCTTTGCACAAGGTGAGACCTGGATATGTCAGCACCATTCTAATGGTTGTAACTGAAGGATTTACAGCAAAAAAGCTGGAAAATGAGAAGAAGAAATTAGAAGTGCTTAAATAGGACATGAGTGGGTGGAAGGTGGGTTTCTAAAATGCACATTTATAATATGAAAATGAGCTAGGTGCTGGATTATTTGAGTCTCCAAGATGCTTGCTGTTGGTAAGAGAGCAAGAGACTTATGGTTGGGATCACACAGCACATGAAGCCAAGAATGAATAAGGTTACTCCAGTGTGTAAACCCACCCTGCATGGAGTATGCATGTGAAAGATTTTGGATTTAAATGAGAAGTTTTTGCTAAACTGGCTGCACTGCCTTTTTACATATTGGCCTAAAATGCCCAATTTTCGATATGCACACAATGGTCCCTCTTTCTCAATACCCCCTAGTTTTCCAATCTTTGGTTAGAATCAAGCACCCAATTGCATAAAAGCCCATTTAAGTGAAGCCAAAGCAGCCAGCGGCACATTTTCTCACATTGACCCATACAACAGGATATCTTCAATTGTCTGCCAAGCAAATCCCAGCCTTGCCTAGCTGATGCTCTTAATCCATCCTCATTGCACTACAAATGCCTTGCCTTTAAGGTGACTACAAGAACCCTGGTTCTGATAACCTTTCTGTAGCAGCAACAGATGAGCACCACTAATCTAACCTCACCACCACGCCCAAACCTCCCAACCCCTCCCTCTCACCCTTGAAGAGGTTTCCGGCTATATAGCCTTTCCCTTCTTCCCTTTGGGAAATGCAGCATGGTGGCTTGGAATCTTTGCAGAATGCTCATCGAGCCTCTTAATGCACCCAGGCCAATGAGATGGAGACAGCTGGGAAGTCAAATGCTGTGTTCTGGAAAGTTTCATTACCTTGTGTTACACACCCATGCTTTTCTAGAGGAACCCTTCCTATTCTTTCCCACCTTGCCTCATCTTCTTTTGTTCTTCACATCTAAAGAAGGCTAGTACACTGACCAACTGGCTCATCAACAGATTGGTTCCTCCATGTACCCAGCCAACCAGACAAAAAAAATTGAGAGTTACCTGTAACCTATTCTGTCATAGTCCACCCTTCCTTCCTTTCTACATGGAAAGTGCAACCCCTCCTCCTTCCACTCCAATGAAAGGAGCAGCAAGCTGTCATACTTACCAAAGGAGTTGTGGAAAAACGGAAGGGCTAATCTCCCAGAAGGGGTCTCAGGCAAGATTGGAGAGCAGCAGCAGAATGATCAGTCATGGAATCTGCCTCAAATCATGTGCATCCACTCTCCCTAATCAGTCTCCATGGTCTCCTGGAGCATCCCTCTTCGTCAATTTGCAAGATGCTTTGGGTATCAGCAGACTGTGAGTTGCTTGCCTGGAACGCCTGCCGGATCTACCAATTGCTTAGAAGGGGGTGCAGGGGGCAGACCTGCATACATTTTATGGCTCTCCTTTGCCAAGTAAGGTGGCATAACCCCCCTGCCTTTTCTGTCCCTTCTCATGCAAAGGAAGAAAGCTGAATTCCTTGTTTCCCAACAGGCTTGCATACATCTCCTCCTTTTTTCCTTCCTTGTCTACCTCCTGCCCTGCCTCTCAGTTGGCACAACTCTGGGAGCCTGTCTCTGCTACACATGGTTGTTTTCAGCTGCTTGGGAGGGGGTTTAGATTTGCCTCCTTGCCAAGGCTGTGTTTAGGTTGCTTCTCTCCTCGACATTCCCACGCCCTGCTTTTCCCCACTATCATTTCTGAGCAACAGGTTATTGATTTTTATTTTTGTACGCCCCTGCTCTTTTCACATAGGCACCCTAGAGCAGCTGCTAGATGGCCCATGGCTTCTTCAAAATTGCTCTAAGGGAGAACAGAGACAAACATTTCTTAAGGGCGGAAGGCAGTTTCCTGGAAGGATACCAGTGAGCTTTCCAGGCTTCAGGAATTAATCTTTGCATTTGGGTTTTGAGGAACATCCATAGGGCTGCTGATCTTCAAACAAAGGAAAATGCATAATGAAAAGAGGGAAATGAAAAGGAACATGGATTGGCATTAGCGTTAATGGATTCCAAGAGAGGCAGTTTGAATGGAATCTTAAATTAGAGAAATGGATGCTAAATCAAAATGACAGTTTGGCTGGCTACTAGTCTAACTTCATTCTTTAGGTCAGAGGAATGTGTGTCATCCCAATCCTTGGAGAAAGTCACCTGGATTTTTTTTTAACAAGGAGATATTGTTTGTAAAGGAATTCCATTCCTGGTAGTTCTTTTTATGGGAAGTCTTTGCATTTTTACACCTTTTGGACAACCTGGCCTTCAGGACTGAGCAAAAATACATTTGGAGAGACAAGAAATGAAAAGCTGCTCTTGATACTATATTGAATGTCTGGGTTTGCACAATAAGTTAAGGCTGGGTTATCTATTGCATTAAGATGGATTTTAAAAAAAGATGGATTCTTATCTAATCCACAGCAGATGGATTTATAATACATGTTAAACCAAACCTAAAAAGCCACAATATGGCTTTTCAGATATGTTCCAACTAAGCCTCCACATAATCAACTGATTGTGTTTTACCACATATGTAAACATCTTTCATCAAAAGTCTTCAAGATAACCATGTGCCAACAACTAATAGACCTTTTCATCCCCAATCACTAACTGAAAGATGGATTTTCTTCATCAGATTCAGACCCAGGAAAGCTGGATTCAGCTGGATCTTGCAGGTGTAATATTTGTTTCCAGTTCATAACTTGGCTGGGGAGTAGGGGTTTTTTTGCATATTCTGCAGAGTGTTCATGACCTTTAATGGCCAAGACAGTCATCCTCAGCCTTTTTAGATCTTGGACCTGGATGCAGAACTTCTGAGAGACAGCAAGGTCTATGGTTAATTTAGTCAACTGGAGCAAAAGATATCCACGGACAAGTCCATCCTCAACCACAGAAGCTCACTGGGTGACTCTTGGCCAGATGCTCTCTCTCAGCCAACCTATCTTATGTTGTTGTCATGAGGAAAAATAGAAGGAGGGAATACTGTGTGCGCTGCTGTGCACCCCTGCATGAAATGGGTAATATCAATCAGTCAGTCGGGACTTACTATGACACAGACTTCCAGGAAAATAGAATCCTGACTTAAAAGGACAGGGGCATCCTAGAAGCTAACAGAGAAATTTCAGTTGTACTAGACATGGGTCTGAGACCAGATATCTCCAAGCCCAAGGGTCTGACCTCGAACCAGCAGGGACTGTAATCTCTGAGGCTGACAGACTCGCCATGCCTTCCTCTTGAGCCTGAACGAGATCAGACAATGTAATCAGTCATCCAAGTAGTATTCTTACCAGAGAGCTGCCTTTAAAGTACTGTATCTCCATTGCATGAAAGGCACAGACCCTGAAGGTACAATTAAATTGACCATCTGGCAAAACAAGTTCCTGCTTTGATGGGACTATCCAAGGTCCTGAAGGAGAACCTTTCTTTTAGAAAGACAGGCATTCTCAAGATGTTCTGGGCGACAGCTCCCCACAATTTTTTGCCTTTGGCCCTTCTAGCAGTGGTTAATGAAAGCTGAAATCCAAAATGTATCTGCATAGCTCAGTTCACATATGGTGCTATGCTATCACATGGTTTGTTTGCTTTTGGCTTCGCACCTTGTGTGAACCCAGCCTTGTGATTTGTAAACAGTGGTTTATAGGGCACAAAGTAAATGGAATAAATCAATTCTGAGTTCTCACTTGAGGCACAAATGACCATGCTCAGAATTATCATAGTTTGGATACATTATGGGATGATCTAGCTCTTTGAGAAGTCCATAAAGCTATGAAAAATAGAAATAAAGGGAAGAAGAATGTGGCCAGCAGCCCAATTAGATTATGGCAGGAATGGGTGGCATCTTTGGAGAACCCGAAGGGCCAGATTGAAGAAAGATCATCCATAAGAAATCACTATGGACACAGCTTAACGGCACATAATCAGTTTGCATCACTATTTTCTCCAAAAGCAAAGATCCCCAAATTTTATTAAAAAAAACCAGATCTCAATGTGTAATCTCATCTGATTGAGGGTTCTCAGCCCTCCCAAACATTTTCCCCTCCCCTTTGGTTAATTTGATGAGCTCAGCTCTGGACTTCATCTTATATCCTCTTCCCAATTGACATTTATATTACTTTGCTTTACTTAAAATGTAGTCAACCAACCTTGCTGTATTGAGTTCCTCTTGTTGGGGATTTTAGGGCCCTGAAGTCCTACCACAAGAGCATATTGACTGAAGTGATTTTTGTGAGTAGAAACTCTAGGAAAGCCAGCGTGGTGTTATGGCCTCTTTGTACTAGGAGTGCAAAGACAAACCTGGGTCCACCTTCAGTCATGGAAATTTCCTGGGTCACTTTGGGCCACTTACTCTCCCAGCCAATCCACCTCACAAGGTCACTAATCACAATAATATGATTAGTGGACATATCCTCTTGAGCTGCTTGGGAAAAGCAGGATATAAATATTATGCGTGAGTGAGCGAGTTATTGCTCTAAATTATTTTTACTGCCGTTATATTTCCTGTTGTTGCTCTAGATTATTTTTCCTGTGAATTCTGCAAGATAACAGGTAGTCCTCGACTTATGATCACAAATGGGACAAGAAGTTCTGTTGCTAAGCAGTGCAACTGTTAAGCAAATCATACCCAATTTTACAACTTTTTTGCCACAGTTGTTAAGCAAATCATGCAGTTGTTCAGCGAATCTGGCTTCCCCTATTGACTTTGCCTGGAAAGGTCGCAAATGGCAATCATGTGACGCTGGGACACTGCAACCGTTGTAACTATGTGCTTGTTGCCAAGCTCCCAAACTGTAATCATGTCACCACAGGGATGCTGTGAGAGTTGTTAATGCGAGAATCAGTTGTAACTATTTTGTTCAGCACCGCCATAACTTTGAGCAGTCATTAAATAAATGTCATAAGCTGACGATTACCTCTCCTCCTCTGTGACTCACACGTGTGCCTTCGCCCTCTCTTCAGAGAAGCCAACCCACTGCCCACACTTCCAGTCCTGGGTGCAATTTTGCAGGGCACAACAGCCTCCTCACAAGCCCAGCTCATTCCAAAGGATTTACTTAAAGCTCTTGGCTATTTATCATCTCTGGCTGCTCTTACATTGACATTTTCTCTCGATACTGCACTGGCTGGCTCCAGGCAACTACTAACCTCTTTCGCAGGACTCTAAATATAGTCCTAGCAGCTAAGCAGAATTCACTTAGCAGCCCTGGCGTTTGAGTAGCTGTGTAGATTTTGGGGACAGTTTGCCAGAGAGAGAAAGTACTTATGTTTGAGAGTGATCAGCCCCCTCTGGGCCAGTTCTATTGCAGGCTGATTTCAGTTTTCAACAACTCACATTGCTCATACAATCCTTGCCTGTTTTCTTTCTCTTTTTCTTTATTCCCAGCCTGGCATTTCTTCTTGTTATATCAGGTTTGCCCCTTCTGATTCTGTCTTCGGTTGCTCATTCTGGCTGCAGCTGATCCTGCATGGTTCTTCGTTGGGTTTAGTAGCAAACCGCTTGCAATTAAGTTCAGGCAATATGCTAAGAATAATCCTTCCTCTGCAGATCCATACAATGGCTCGGCTTCCAACCAGGCGAAACCAACCTGAATTATGGCTTTCTACCAAAAACGATGCAGCCTTTACACTACGCTATGGTGGGGTTTTGTTTGGTTCTGGCTTAGTGCAGTGTACGAACAGTGTATAAACTTTCAGGTTTAAACATTTCTACTGAAATAAGAGGAAGGTGCTCCCCCTTCTTGTGACAGAAAGACAATTTGTAACTGTTCACTTCTTTGATAATTTTTTTTGGGGGGTGTACCTTCAAGACAATGTTTACTCCTGGTGACTTTTAATTTTTAATTTTACTTTTTAATTTTCTTGGCAAGGGTTTTTGGAAGTGGCAGTCCGTCTGTCCATCCGTCCATCCGTCCATCCATCCATCCATCCATCCACCCACATCTCTCTCTCTCTCTCTCTCTACATGTATATGCTATCCTGGAATAGTCCCAACTTTATTGGTGGAGTTTGGTGGGGCAAACCACGGCAGAACACGATGCGTGAACCTGCCGATCTGCAGGATGCACTTGAGCAAAACCAGATGTCCTCCTTCCAAAATACGAGCGCAACTGCACTGCTTTTCTTCGACGTCCATCCCGCGACCCCTTCGGAATAAAAGGCGCATCCGCAGCCCTCTGTACAGGACTTCGAGCTCTCCCGAACCTGGACGGCGGGGCTGGAGGACATCCAGCGGCTCAACTCACTCCAGGGGCTCCCTGCCCGTCTGCAGGGATCCTGTCCCGCGCCGCTCGCTCGCGCAGCGGACAGCCGCGCCTTTGAAAGCACGGCTTCTTCTCCGCGGCGCCACGCGGGGAGGGCAAGGGAGCCCCGCCGTCCTAGCAAGCCGCGCGTGCCTCTCCCCCCCCGTCGGGAAGGCGGGTCAATGACGTCACGCCTCCCAAACCCGCTGACTGACAGCTCTACCTTGAAAGCCTCCCCAGCGGCGCATCCTTAGACCGCTCCCCGCCTTCCCGTGACCATTCAGGCTCGCCACGTGACCCCACCTGCTTAATCATGCGCCCCGCCCTAGGGAGCCAGGTGCCCCTGCCGCGCCGCGCCGCCCCGCCCGCAGAGCCATGGGGCGTGGCCAGCAAGTCCGGAAAGCTGCCCTTCGACGAGCAGGACCGAGGCGAAGGCAGCCGAAGATTGCCGAGTGACCGCGCGGAGTTTGCGAGGCGGAGGGCTGCGGAGGCGCGGCCGGCGACATGGGAGCGTGTCTGGGGGTCTGCTCTCTGCTGAGCTGCGTGAGTGGCTCTGTTTCCGCGGGGGGAGGGTCTGCCTTCCCCGAGCCTTTTCTCGGGGCGAACGGCGGCGGGCTATTTCTCCGACTTGTCGGTGGCAGGACTCGAGGGGGATTGTCCGGGGGGAAGAAAAGGGAGCGAGCGGAACCCGAGACCGACGCCATTCTCGCCCCCCCGTCACTCCTGAGCCATATTTTGGCCCCGCTCTCCTCCTGTCCGGGTTTACTCGGAAGCCGGCTGGAAGTTGGCTCTCGTGCTTGGCTTCCCCCTCTGAGAAAAGCTGCGGGGTCCTTTGAACTTCCTTCGGTACCCAAAGGAAGAACTTCAGCAAGTGTGGCTGTTACGCCCGGCCAGGCCCGGCCCGGCCCGGCCCGGCCCGAGCTTACTTTGGGAATCAAACGGCACTTCCTGGTTGTTTCCCTGAGCGTCGGATCGGGATGGGCGCAGGTGGTTCCCTCGCTGGCCGACCGGAGTCCTCCTCTCCCGGATGTTCCGCGGTGCCTTCCCTGCCTTCTGTTCGACTTGGAAAAGTGCATGGCTGAGTGTTCAGAGTGGTCTCAGCGTGGTTTGCTCAAGTGTAGTTTATTGGACGAATCTCAGTTTAGGTGTAGATATCCTGCTCAACTCCAACCAGACATTTTACAGCTCAGTGGACTCTGAAGGTGGTCAGACGGGAAGGAAAGCAGTTCTTTTGGCTTTCAAAGTTTAATATTAATCTTTTGCTCTTTCAGACAATCCCTGTTGAATCCAGAGATCTGGACGTCCATTTTCTCAGTACTTTTGCAGTGCATTGAGTGTAAAGTTTAATGAGCCTCAGGTAGAATTTGAGAGGGGCTCCTTGCCATTACTATACTCTAAATTCCCAAGCTGAAAATATTCGGCATATCTTTGGGAAAGTATGTATTTATATCCCACCTTATTATCTTTTATAAACAACCAAGGCAGCAAATTTACTCCTCCCTCCTCCTATTTTCCCCACTACAACAATTCTATGAGGTGGGTTGGGCTGAGAGAGAGTAACTGGTCCAAAGTCACCCCACTGGTTTTCATGTCTAAGAGGACTATATCATAACGTCCTGCTATCTAGTGTGGTGCCTTAATTACTAGATGTCAATAGAGATAATCTTATTTTCCCTTGGGTCAATAGGATATGCCTACAGATGATCCTTGTTTATGCAATGAGTTAAAAGAGTGCTTCACAGACATTTTGCTTTTGTAAAATGAGGGGCACTACCAACACAGAAAGACTGCCACTTTGCTCATCCTTCTGAAACTCCCCCTCACCCCCGTATGGCACAGTTATCTTTTTAAAAAAAAGTCCAATAATTGGTATCTGGAAAACGTAGTTTATGTCAACAGTAATGTTGTTGGAAGATTTTTTGGGGGGTGTTGTCACCACCTTGGAAACCAAAACTGAGAGTGTAACGGGGAAGACCTTTATGAGGCAACACCATGTTATAAGGAGGTGGTTGTACATACACATACTTAGTGTATAACTTCACCAAAAGTCATCTGGGAGTGAACCTTACTGAATTCAGTGGGATGGACTTCTGAATAAATGTGCTGTTAGCATCAAACTTTAGAAGGATTTAATTGGTGGATATCCCAAAGATTTCAGCAGAAGCCCTTTTAAAGAAAACAGTGCTGTGGCCAAGAATATGGTTATTAAAACTTAATTAGATAGAATCTGTCTAAGTGACTCAGGCATGATATTTATTTAGGGGTATGTGAGGCAATTCTGATATTTGGTGATAGACATTGATAATAAATGATTATTTAAGCAATAGTTTATATTACTTATTAACAAGATTCAGTCTGTAGATCTCAGCTTTTAAGCCAGATTGATCTGATGTCTGTCTAGTTTTTAGATTTATGCACTGCACTTTCTTTAATAAGGGTAAATAGTTTACATCACACTTATTCTTCCAGATCTTTTTCCCACAGAAACCTTGTGAGGTAGACTGGGTTGACAGAGTCACTTACAAAATTTCAGGAGTTGAGAGTGGAATCTTTTCTCAAATCCTGTTGGAAATGAAAGGTTTAAAATCTTTCACTCTGTGGACCCAAAATGTAGTAATAAGTTTCAGTGAAGTGGGAGTGGCTATTTTATGTCCTCATATTGAAATCAGTGAAGGGTAAAGGCTTTGTGAAAAGCTCTTTGGACTTCTTTTTTTGTCCTTTGAGTCAGTGTTAGAGTCAATGCACAAGTCCGTCCAGCTTTCCTGGCAAAATTTTCAGAAGTGATTTGCCACTGTGTTCTTCCTAGGCCTGAGAGAGGGACTGGTCCAAGGAAGACTTTGTGCCTAAGGCAGGATTAGTCCTCACAGTGCTGTAAGCACATAGTCTGATGCCTTAAAGACTACACCAAACTTGCTCAGAATATGTGTTAACATCGGACAATTCAAAGAAGGATATATATCAGTTGATTGAAAGTCTGGTGTGTTGCATAAGTTGTGTACAGTATGGCAGCAGTTAGGAAATGGAGGAAGTTTGTAAAGTTTCAGTAAAAGGCAACTGTGGACAGGCTAAAATGTTTGAATCAATCAGGATCTTGCATGCTTTCCTGGATTAAGAAATATACTAAATTATGAATAAGCGAGTTACATTGAAAAACTTTGTAAAAGGAGAGGCAAATAAGGATACTGTTGCATAACTGTTACTGTTTTGAAGATGTATGGAAGCTTTAAAAAAGGAAATACTTAGTTTCTAAACTCTTGTAACACTCATACCAAAAATAATTTGCTGCTAAGTTGCAATGAAGTAGAATGCTATAACCTGGAGAACTTTTGGGAGCTCATCAACTCATTAAGTTCTAGCCAGTGTTAAAAAGAATGGTTAAGATTTGGAAAAACAAAACTGATATCCAGAAATACAAAATAAGACATTTAGAAAACATTTAAACAGAAGTAGGGAAAAAAAACACTGGGTTGGGGAGGGGAGCAAATTAAAAAGTTCTGGCCTCCAGCTAGTTAGAAATATAACACTGTACAAAGGACTTGGTCATGTTGTATGGCGGAAGTTGGAGTATCTCAGTGGGAAGTGTAAACTCTCAAGAGTGTCTACATCAGTTAGAATTTGCCATGTATTTGTTGACTCTGATTTTGCATCGCATCCGAACTCCCCGAAGTATCAAAACAGAAAAATGGGACAGTTCAAGCAGTGCTCGCTTAAAAATGGCTGTTCTCTTAGAAATGTACCTGAAAAGGATTCAGCCCCATTGAAGTGTCTGCATTCACCCCTTACAAGTGACACTGAGTGTTTTTAGTGATGTCATTTTGAGTCAGTAAGGGTGTTTTCCATTGAAAACCATAAAGTAACTACACAGGTTGGGATCACACACACAAAAGGCTACAAGGATGGGGTATTAGACATGTTCACTGCCCTGAATTATTTTTAAAAATAATGAAGCCTAGATAAAAATAAAGGAAAAGTATTCTGTCTTCAGCATGTATATTCTGTGTTTGAACTAGCCATTGTAGATTGTTTCACACACTTAGAAACATTTGTACAAAGGTTTAAGTGGTTGGAGAGCATCTGTCCTGGGAATATACAAGGCAGAATATATAAGGTGAGGAAATGTTTGCATTTAAAGTACTTACAAGATGTTGGTGTCTGTATTTAACTTCCAGATGTTTGCCCTTATCACTCCAGGCTAAAGTAAAAAATTTGCATTTTATTGCTATCAAGGATCCTCAGCATTTGGGGAAAATGTGTATCTTCAACCCATTTAGGAACATAACAAGCAGCAAGCCTTGATAAAGAAATAAGAATAATTTTTTTTCACCATGTTTGAGTTACTCTGTGTGATTCAACTACTGACATTTTGTGTGACTTACCCTGTGGAGTTACTGTTTATCTAGAAAACATGGCTATATACCCATTGCTCTGGCATTCCATATGCTTGTGATGTCAGTGAAACAGCTTCTGCATTTAATGGGTGCTTGGCTGGGGAAAGAAATGGGATTCTGACCCACAGCTTCCTGCAGCACTCTGCCCGTACCTATCCATTGGGACTGTGCTGATGACAATGCCTATAGATTGTCTTTCTGCAAAGGAGCCAAGGGGTGCCCCAGACAGACCTTGTACACCCCTTTCATCAATCCCAGCAGCACAAGTGGCCATGACCTTGAAATTGTTTGTTTTCAGATACACCTATAGCCACCAGGTTGCATCCTCATAGGTACCATTCAAGTCTGCTTTGGCCCACAATGCATGAAAAAGACAATCCAAAATTAGGTCACCTTCTGAGCAGGTCATCTACTGCAAGGTTTAGGGCAGAAGCCCAACAGGTGTCTAAGGTTGGCATTGCCCTTCAGTTAAAACTTTTCTCCTGGGCTGCCATTTTGGTTACAGGATGTCACTCAGTGAACTTAGTAGGCAGGTGGTGTACCTGCCTTCTTTAGCCTGGGACTTACCCCGTACGATGAGCAACTGCTCCAGAGGTCTAGTGATATAAATTAGAGTCCAGCCCATCTGAGGAACATAAAGACAGGGCAAGCTGGGTAATAAGTTCTCAGGAAATATATCTGGAGGTATGTAGAAAGGAAGTGGCCAGTTGCAGACTCCTGCTTTGCACATTCTGCAAAGCATTGCAGGTTGCAATGCAGATTTATTTGGTTTTAGCACAATATATTAAGCCAGGCTACCACTGTAAGTTATAAACCATTGGCTGTGCCTTATTATCTGTGAACCCTTGGCAAGTGGCATGTATTTATGATGATTGCAAAGTCCCAGGGTCACATGATCATCATTTGTGACTTTCCAGGGGGCTTCCGACAAGCAAAGTCAGTTGGGAAAGCTGAATTCACTTCACAACCATGGCAAAAGGTTGTAAAATCAGGGAGGACTCACATCTGTGGAGAAAACCAGGACTGAACCATGAGTGATCAGCCTAGAGTCATTACATATGACCAAACGAAGGAGGGGCAACTTTCTTCTTTATCGTAAATAAAAATGCCTAGAATATAATTTAGAAACAAAAATCTGTTCTCTTTCCTGGGAGGACTGTTAGTTGTAAGCCAAGGTGAGAAGTTTTACAGCCATTGAAATGGTAGAATAGAATTTACTTTCGTTTGATTCTTTCTGTTCAAATCCAACAATATCACTTAGCAACAGAAATTTTGGTCATAAGCTGAGGATTACCTATATGGTAAAAGTGGTAAACTTAACTTTTTTTTTAAGTGACTTAAAGTGGTATGTGAAACAAATCTATATGTCCATAATCTTGAAGTCACAAAAGACCAAGATGCACATTGAAGGACAAGCCACACAAAGGCCATTCCAGAAGCTTGCTTAGCTCGACTTTTCCCTCAATTTTTCTCTCCTTTCCATAGGACATTATCATCAACTGGGAAAGAGAAGAGATTTTTGTTTCTAAATTATATTCTTGGCATTTTTATTTACAATAATATTTATTGCTTACCAGTAGTTTTGGGAGGTTTGTTATTGTAGAAGCAAAAACTAAATAACTTGCAACAATATCCCTCTGGGTAAAAATATAATTATTTGTCATGACCACACTCTCTCTGTTTATTTATTTGGAACATTTTAAAGTTTATTTTAAAGCATTTAAGGAACAATATAAATGATGACATAAAAGGGAAAAAAAAGATAAAAGTGAAAAGTAATAGTGGATGGAATATACAAATATCCAATAAGGAAAATTTACAGTTGTCATAAATTTAAAATTCATTATTTCATTGTTTGAACAGTGAATTGAGTATATGCAACTACAGTTACTGTAACGTCTTAAGAAATCAGTAAAAATCACGACAAAGCTTTAGGTATTGATAGGAACATTGATACCGCCGTTGTTTATCATGATTCCAAAATAAATGCACATAATCTTGTATGAAATAGTTCTTTGCTTTCTCACGTGGCTGCTGCTTTTCTCTCTCGGCAGGCATCGTGCCTCTGTGGTTCAGCTTCTTGTCTCTTGTGTGCATGTTGTCCCTCTACCAAGAATTCCACTGTAACACGACTGAGTTTCACCTTGTTCCTCTTCCTGGGGACATTAGTGTCCATCATAATGATAATTCCAGGAGTGGAAGCACAGCTGCACAAGGTGAGTGGCACACGGTGTGCCTCCCCCTTCCCCCTGGATTTTGAAATGAGGCCAAACGTGCTTCAGAATTTCAAGTGAGTTAATACTACTGTATTTAATTTTAGCAACTATAATAATTGTTAGGGGTGTGTGAGATATTTTGAACTTATAGCAGCTGTTCCAAATTTGAAATAGGTTGCTGCAACGTTATTGGAAGTTTGCAACACTCTTCTGATTATTCTGGAAATGTTTTGAGTTCCAGGCAATTCCATGTCATAATCTTTCCAGAATTCTTCAAGAATAGTGGCTGTGTTGGAATACTTCCAAGATTTAGAATGGAGCATTATGCATTTGAAAGATCTTGCAGACCACTCATTGTAATTCCTGTGTACATATTGTTTGTATCCTGTCTTTTTTTTCTGGGAAGTCAAGATGTTTTGCCTCCACAAAAACCGGTTGGGTGGTTGGGTTGAGAAGGGGACTTGCAAAAATCAGCAAGTCAGCAACATGGTTGAACGGGAGCTTGGCTCTGGATCTTCTCAGTCCCAGAGTGACACCATGATTTCTGCATTTCACAGAACATTGAAGGCAATCTTAGTTACTTCATTTTGAGATATTGTATTTTCCTCCCCATAGGAATTTCTTTGAAATTATAGCTTAGATGACAATGCCCAACTCTGTGTATTAACAGAAGTTCAACATAGAGCACAGTTTCTTTACTGAGATAGCTGCCCTCTCTTCCTTTTTATTTCTATTGTTCAAAGAACTGGTGATGACCTGAATGTAGGTATGGCCTAACTAGGAGCTATGGGACGGGAAATTCTAAATACTGGAGGGAACAGAGTGGACTGATGCTGTCAAAAGCTGGTCTACATGTAAGGTGTCCTCTCTCCTTGTCCTGCTCTGACCACAGTTCAGGTGTGTCACACATTGAGCACTGAGAATTAACCACAGTGATTTCTCTCCTAACCTCATATGTGTGCATATTATTTATTAAGCTAATTAATTCATAAATTTTTCTCCTTATGTCATTAATATGTGTTTTGGGGCTTTAGAAAGCTCCAATAAATACCCAAACAGCCTCTTGATCCTTTAACCTTCAACTTACTTCTTGTAGTGTGCTGAGCTCTAGTTTTAGCTTCATAACAGACAGAAGTGAAAATGGTTAAAGAAGCCAGTTTGTGATCTGTTTGTTTGCTCTTTTTAAGTGGTTTGCATAATGTGTTCCTTGCAGAGCTATGGAGAGATATGTGGGAATGACCTCAGGAGATGTGGGGGGAGGGGAGGGAGAGATGCTGCCTAGAGAACTTCTATCAGGTAAGAGAAGGCATTGCCCACAGATACATAACAGGCAGAGAAGTGCAGAAAGGAACCTCCAAATGTATCAGTCTATAAAAAGAGAAATTTGTAGTTTCATACATGCAAAAATTTGTTAATGTAGTCTTACAATAAAGTAGAATTAGCTGACTGGGTCATGTTTCTTGTTTGGGCTACCTGGTAAAGCTGATAGGGCATCTATTCTTGGGATGGGTTTTACTATTAAAAAGAGCACAAGAATCTGGCAGCCTTTCCGGGAGTATCATCTTCCCCTGTGGAAGGTGGTTGAGGTTTGCTATCGTATTCTTGCTGTGTTTTAGAGTTTCTCCTATTAGAGTTTTGAGCTCTTTTTATTGCCAAAGTTAATGGGTAGAGGATGCTACTGTTGATTGGGTTGGGTAGCATATTTCTCCATCACCTCGTAGATTTCTTGGCTTCCCAGGTTTCCTCATTGGGAAAAACCCCAAAGGAGGAATGCTCTCCTGAACTTATTGTTTGGAGATAAGATGCCAAGGGAAGATGGAAAGATTATGGTGTAATTTGGCCTCCTCACTTCCATCAAAACCAAGAGTCTTCCACTGTTCCTTTAACAAGATTTATTGAAAGGAGATAGGATGGCGTTACATAAATCTCAGCACTGGATTGTTTTCCCTCTTTAGGATTCACTTTATCTCGTGGATTCCTAAGATGGAGGCTTTCTCAGTCTCTGGCTGATGATTCCTGTGAGAATGGGCGAAGTGATGACTGAGGAATGCGTAGTTGGTTAGAACGCGAATCTCTGTTCAGTTCTAATATGCCATTATTTTGGCCGTAGGTAACATGGAATTTTACCAACGTTATAATATTGTCTTTTGGATATGATTGTACAGATAGTGTTTTTCTTGTTAAATTGAAAAAAATAATGTTGAGAAACATGCAGGGAAATAATCAGTAGTTGTTCTTTTAAGGATTAATTTTTTTCAAAATTTTTCTTTTTCCTTTGATCAGCTTCCTGGGTTCTGTGCGGGAAGCGATTTGCTTGTGGGCATCCAAGTCGACTGCAAGGCCTTCCTGGGTCTCAAATCAGTGTACCGCATGTGTTTTGCCACAGCTTCATTCTTCTTCCTCTTTGCCTTGATGATGCTCTGTGTCAGGAGCAGCAAGGACCCCCGAGCATCGATACAGAACGGGTGAGGCCATTAGTCCAGGTGATGCGATGCGCACTCATGTTTTATCCTGTCCCAGAGAGCAAACCAGATCAGGGAATTTATTCTGGGAACCTTCCTTTGATTCAACTTACAGTTTCACTTTGTGTGTTTGTGTGCCCGTGATTAAAGACAAATGAAGCCACAGAACCAATATTGATTTTGACCATGTTTCAACAACATATTTTTTGCTTGGCATCATTTCAATGCTTGTCTTTCCATAGTTCTTATCCTAGGATATTAAGCTGAACCTGATAGGGTCACCTATGTGTAAACATGGATGTATTTCTTTAATCTCAGGATCTGAAACATTTTTCTACTTCAATTTTCTTCTTGCACTCCCTCTTCCTTATTTTTTTAAATCTGTTCCTTCCAATAGAATATTGGAATAGTTTCTAATAGTTTTTTAAATTAATCTTTTAAATTAATTCTAATAGTTTTTTAAATTAATCTTTTACGAAGTATTGTTTTCTCCTAGAGACCATCTCTGATAGAATTCCAATCTAAAAAGAACAGAGATCTAAGAAATAGATAAAAATATTTCATCTTTTGAAGCTGACCTTGCTGACACAGACAGTTGGGTCAATTTTTATTGTGTATTGTCAAATTCAACTACCAACTCTAAGTAAGGTAGAATAACCTGCCCATGAAAAACAGCTAGATCAATGGCCTAATATTTATTTTATAGACTTTTTTCCTTATTGGAACTCAGGACTGATGAAGCTGATGAAACAGCTTATTTCTCCATGTATTTTTATGTGTTCCAACACATGAAATATGTCTTTCTCCCCACTAGTTCCCATATTTTGAGTCCAAGGCTTGCAGGAGGCAGTATTAAATATCTTCATGCCTTCCCTGAAACAGGACCATGCAAGCTTTATAAATAAATCCTCTGTCAAAATAAAGTAACTTTGCATTATCAGTGATCTGGTTTAGTGGTATGCTGACCCATACTGTAGTTCAGCTTAGTCTTCCTCAGCACAGTCTTTAATCATGTTTCTTACAGCTCACCTAAAAATAATCTGGCATGTCATTACTTCATGTGTTGTTGTAGGTGAGCTTGACTGAACTTAATTTTGGCATATGGTCTGAACCTGGAGTAATGACTAACTCATGGCTAAATCATAATTAGTCCTCCAGGAAAATGATACTGTTGGGAAAGTCTGCAAGATAGAGTTGCTTTCGCAGCCATTTCTAACTCCTTGTGGTTTATTATTT
>JANHZU010006358.1:246129-261428 GCA_032468055.1 Acrochordus granulatus | reverse complement strand
GGTGTACTTTCTTTTTCATATGACTGTAATTTAGAATTAGAGGAGAGAAGGCACTGTATAGTGGCTATTGTTAAATAGGAAGAACACACTTTAGGAATAATTGATGCAAATTGGAAGCATGGTTTTCTTCCATTTTGAGTTGGCAGAAACATTACTGAAGTAGACCTCTACCTCCATCTCTGTCCCCATCCAGTGTGATTGGAAGAAGTTTGGTCTTTCCTATAGAGCAATTCTAATGAAAAATGTTGCACAATTCCTAACCCCCAGTATGTTGCTCAGCCATGCACAAATGGATTTTGTTCTTAACGATTTTTTTAAATAATAAAATAACAAAATTATTTAAATAACAAAATTATTTTAAATAATTTTGTTTAAGATTATGTTAATAAAAATAATACACTCTACAGAGAGTAAAAAGATATAAAAAATAAGTGCAAAAAAGGAAATCTTCCCTTTCCTCCCCAGCAAATATAATCCATCAGTTTAATTAACAGTTCTCTTAAAAAAAACCCATCACTTCTTCATCCCATACTCATTCTCTGTAATCAAATCTTTAAGGCTTTATCACTTAATCAGCAAAAATTCATTAAGAGTTATCAGTTCTTATCATTTTTCAGTTGATTTGTGTCATTTATGTAATGTATGATTGTTTGACAGGTTATGTGAAGACTGTCATATTTAGGAGAATGCAGATCATGTAGAGCTGTTGACTTGTCTTTGGCTCTTTGGATCCTCCACCAGCATCCTTCCATTGCCCCAGCAGCATCAAGTTTGGAAGCTAGACTTAGATTTTTTTTGTTTTTCTTTTACAAAGATTTTGTATTAATGCTGCTAATATTTGGAAAGGAGAATTAACCTCAAGTTAACTCTCTCTTTTTTTGTCTGAATGCAGATAATACTAGAAAGCTTAGCTAGGGTGAATTATCCCATAATTAATCTTGGTACTCAGGGGATTTGGAGGGGTATTGCCTGAGTGTCTGGATGTACTAGGATTATCCTTGACTTAGTCATGCAACTTGGGCAAATAGGTCTCTGATTCTAAACTGAGTGAGTAGCCATATACAGTCTTTTTCCTCATGAAATTGTCAAATTAGTTTATAAAACTGTCCTGGTTATCATTAACCAGCTACAATATTACTCTTTGCTGGCTAACATGTTATTTCCAGTGTTCCACATCCTTGTGTTTTCAGATTTCAGTGGCCTGAGTGCTGCTTCCATGACCTGCTTAAGCCATTTGCAAGGGTTTAGCATATCATTCTAGCTCCCAACTGAATTAACTGAGCAAGCTGGTTAACCTCAGAGGGATAGATGTTGTCTCAAATAGATCTGGTTCTTCTTAAAACTAAACAAACTCTGCAAAGTACTATCCGTGATCAAGATGAAGACCTGAAGATGCCCCACCAAAATAATATCTCTCTTGGCACACCATTTCTGTGGTCATTTCAATCCTTCTGCCCTCCAATCCCACAGCTTCTGGTAGTATATGACTAGCTGAGTTATGGCACATGAACTGTCCCTGTATTCACCACAATATTTTGATAGTCAAAAAGAGATCAACATAGGGAGAATTGTATTTGCTATCATTTCTCAACCGCTATGGCTGATTGTCATAGAGGTTGGAAGATAATGAGATATGTAGCCCAACAAATCTGCAAGATGCTACTTGCATCTTGGGACGATTTATTTTATAAAAGATGGACAGTCTGTGAGTGGCTGGGAACCACACTTAATTTTAGGAGGGATGAAAGTGGGGCAGAGATACAGTGGGTAAGTGACAGTAACATGGAACTGAGTTATGCCAAGACTTCCATTTGTTTTTGAGTTTTCAGTGGATTCAGGGGCTGGGTGTTTTTTTTTAAATCACATTAAGCCTATATTAAGATTTATCTTATCACTGTCATGCGTTCTATATTTCAAAATGGCAGAAAAGTGTACTGTCAGTTTTCAGGAATGGTGAGTAGTCAGAGGTAGTTTAAAGGGACAAGAAAAGATGTGTAGGTTGTCCATTTCTGGTTTACTATCTCAGCAGCATATAATGACACTATAGGCCTATTGTTAAAATAATTTTTGTCTTGTTTGACCTTGACTCAGGCAAAGATATCAATTAGACCTTAATATGCAGCTATAGCATCCTGGGCATTCTGCAATATTTTCATTCAGGCACAAGGAAATGAAGCAACTGGAATCAGTGCTCAATCTTATTTATCAATTTCATAATATAAGGACTGGTGTGTGTGTAAATCTGTCTAAGTTGGTTTTGCTTGATGTATTTTTGATGCAATGACTTTTGAAAAAGCCTACAAAACTGTGTATGTTCTCCTGAATGCATTCCCCCCAATGAATGTGTGCACCCACATCAACTACAATGTCTGCAAGAGCTGGCCGATCTTAATTTGAGCCTGATCATTTGTGACTCAAGTGAGAACTCTGGGAATAATATAGCACAATAATATTGCAGTATTGTTTGTTAAAGATTTATTGGGAGTTTTAAGACAGATGAGAAAGTTTTTAAAAAATGAAGTCATCTGATGTTGTACTAATTGTTTAAAATACAGCAAATGGAGATGTTTGAAAAGAGAACGGTGAAAAGAAGCTGAGTCCCATTTTTATCACTATAAAATATACCGTTAAATAAGGAGGAGACAACTAACTTCACAATGTGATTTGCTTATTGGTGACTTAGAATATTGGATATACTGGGCAATTGTTTGGAAACCATGGTTTGTGGCAAACACACTTAATTGAAGCCATGTGGTCTTCAAAAACCTTGGATACACCCCCTCAGAGCCAACTGTCCCTACAAAGTGCAACTCTTCATGTGATCCAAAGATGAAATTAACATATAAATTGTACTTGACTACAGTACTTAACATTGAGTTTTAATTAACTATAGATTGCCAATGGAATCTCCTGTAGCTTCTTATATCATCCCTTTTTGGGCCATCATCCATAGTCTCTCCTATCAGAAGAAAAAAATGTGCACCTCTGGTTGAGGAGAGCCATTCATGTGTGAACCTACCCAATTGCATGTGGTATATTTAACTAGCTTAAGCCAGCTTGGGTTAGCATGATACCTAGGACTGTTTATGAAAGGAATTTCCAGGGTCAAAGGTAGGCTGCATGATGCAGGATGTTTTTGAATACCAGTTGCTGGAGAGCAAACAGTCCAAGAAGATGATGGCTTTCACATCCTGCTTGTGGGTTTTCTCTGGCCACTGTGTGAAACAGGATGCTGGAGCAGAAAAGTCTTTAGTCTGACTCAGCTGGATTCCTCTTGTGTCTTCTTTCCTATTTGTATGTATGTAGAACTCACATTTGTAGTTCCTGATCCAGCAAAAAAAAGAATTGCACCAGGTGGAGTGGGAGTGAGGTTTTAATTAAAAGAAGGCAAAAAAGAGGAAACGGTAAAAGAGGAAACTGTACGTTTTACCACTTCCAGCATTAGGTTATTTTTTTTTGTTTTGTTTTGCAAGTATGGCTCAGAGATGAAGCCAAATAACACTACTTTAGAAAGCAGGAATGTCGTGTGCACATGCCAAAATCTTATTTTGCATTCTACAAGCAAAGCACCCATTCAAGGTTCCTGCGGGAGAATCCCACAAGGCTATTTCAAATGCAGGAAGGGAAAAAGGGATTCCCACGCCAAGATATGTTTGGTCTTTCTTTGCTCTGTGCTGGAGTCCTGCCCTTTGCTGAGGGTGGAGGGTGGGAGAGGAAGGCGAAAGGAACATTTTTTGGAATAAGTCTGGGAAGGACTTGGGACAGCTTTTCTAGAGGTGATTCCAGCTGGGGGACTCCAGACTTTTCCAATCCAAATATGTGTAAAAGTTCTCTCCTTCCCTTCCCTGTCAGTATTTTTTTTCTGGAGAGGGGGAATAAAAAAGATGCAAGAAGCAGGGAGGAGACGAGAAGATTACAATTGCAAAGCCACATTCTGCCTGTGTAAGATTTTTTGAATAAAAGTGGGGCAGTCAAACCCTATATGGAAGCTTTAAATTAGGTGTATACCATATCATCTCCCTGGATCAAATACGGAAAAGAATTAAATTTCTGGACGATTGCTACCTAAGCACAAGAATTTGTGACTTGCTTAGATGAATAGCAGCAACAAAATCCTAAACCACAGCTTGCTATTTTGCAGTATTTTATAATTGGCTTCTTTAGTTTGACCTTAGCTTTTTGGCACTGATGTGGCTAAATTAGTTTTGGCTTATTTGGGTATGAATCTAAACACTGGTGCCCTATAAATCAACTTTAATAGTTTGGTTTATGGTGAAAACCCATTCAAGTTTATTAGATATTTTATTAGTCACAGACCAGAATAATTAAAAGTTTAATGCAAGATGTGATTTCAAGTATTTCTTCCCTTCAGTGGGACACATCTCTATGCTGAGCTATACTGCTGAATTGAAGAAAGCTCATGGCAATAAAAATACATTTTTAGAAGGAATGACTAGGAGTTGTATTGTAATATATATGTGGGTATGTACTCTCATTCAAACAAAACAATAGACCAAAAGCTCACTGGAACATGGCACAATTATTCAAAGTTGGTAAGGTTCCTTGCAAAGCATTTTAGTCCCAAATATATTTAACTCTGCAATCTTTCTATAAAGGGGAAGGAAGGGTAAAATTCATCCTTTGTTATGTAGGTAATCTTTGACATATGACCACACTGGGCCCAGCATTTCCATTGCTAAACAAGATGGTTGAGTCATGCCTAATTTTATGACTTTTTGCCATGGTTGTTAAGTGAGTCACTACAGTTGTTAAGTGAATCATGCAGTTGTTAAGCAAATCCAGGTTTCCCACTAACTTTGCTTGTTGGAAGCTGGCTAGGGAGATTGTGAATGGTGGTCATGTAATTCTGGGACACTGCAATACATGCTGTTTTCCAAGCATGAATGGTTGTAAGTCGAGCATTACCTATTGTTTATTTCATTTGAATTTCTTTTGGTTTATAATTTTTGAAACTTTCTACTCTTCATAATTCTTGCTTGATTTGACTACATTTCTGACAAAAATTGTAAGGCAGAAATTTCTGCCTGACGTTTCCAAAGAATTGCAATAAGAAAATGAGAATAAATAACAAAGCTCAGATCTCTTAGTAGAAAATCAAGCAAACTTTTTCTACACTGTGTAATAAGATTTTATTTCTAGCCTGATTCAGCTTGTGCCCTGTACTATTTAATCACAATGCTTTATTGCCTCCCTGGGTGCTAAAGTCATTTTGCTTTTAATTTTTAGTGTTGTTTTTCTTGTAACTGATTACAGGCCTGAACCACTTGCTTGTTATAGCTCAGTGCAAACAAGAATCCACGAGTGTGTCAGGGGGACAAAGTTCCATGGTGAATTATTGTGGTTAAATTGCATCCTTGCGGCTTGAGATTTTGCAAACTTCAGAAAAGAGTTTGAAAAGATCCCTACTGTTCTGCTGAGCAAACTTTCTCTACTAGGTACTCAGGGGAGTTAAGTGGTAACTTTGTTAATTTAATTAATTTAATTCCAGTAATTAACTGGCCTTGGCAATTTTGGAAGAATAAAAAATCAAAATGGACCATTTACATTTACCCCAGTCTGCGTAGAGTGGGGACTTTTCAGACCAAATTCATACCAACATATAGGTTTAAACGAGCTTCAGTTTCAGCCCTCAGCTACCCTTTTGATAAATTGGCTGGGTTAGTTTAACTGATTATGCAGAGCCATATCTAATTAAAAGCAAGCACTTTTACAGCTGGAGGGGGTACATTAATTCATTGTTAGGATTTCTAAGACCACAAGTTCATGGCAAAGGGAGAGTGACCTTCCTAAAGGAGGCAGATCTGAAATATGTACCTTCCCTTTGGCTTTGGGGATTTTCAAACAATTGTCATGTGAACCAAAGCAATAAGAGGAGTGCCAAGTTAATCAGATGGTCAGCAGCTGTTTGCAGAAGACTCTTCCTTCTGGGGAAGGCAGATTTGCTTGCAGATGCAAATGCTCCCAAGCACAGACCTTGATATTTCTAGGTAAAGGATCTCCGGCAGTTGCTCTGGCGACTTGGAAGAGCAGCTTGCAGCTGAGACCAATAATCTAGGTGCTCTGACTTTGATCGAGCAGCTTCTTGTATTGTGAAATTTGATAACATCCACTGGACTGGCAAGGCAGAGAGTATCCAAGCTCTTTCTGACCTCTGATCTAAATAGCTGAAACTCCAGGATAAGCTGTGCACTGCCCTTATATGTCATCTTCGAGTGTGTGTGCTTTGTTAATCAAGCATACAAAACCTTGGTGGGAAATGGGAGTGTGTGTGCAGCCACACAAACTTTAGGGAATGGATTTCCATGCACGATGGTGGATTGTGTCTCCCCAGAACACCAGGAATATTAGAGGACTATTTCATAGGCAACTTTACAGAGCTTTAAGGTCTCCAATGGCTTTGTTTTCCTCCAGAAACTATTGTATCTGGAATTTATTATCAGCCCCTGGAATTTCTGATCACCTGGATAAGTTTTTTTTTCCCAAATATTTCTAAATCTGGCTAATGTCTTAGGAGGTTATATGAATCCAGCTGTTCTGAAGTCAATAAGCTGTTGGTAAAAAAATGCAAAATCCTAGCTGAGCATAAAGTGGTATAAATTAAAATAAACAGCACATTTGTTTATTTAGTGTGTATAAACATATTATATGAAAATAATATATAATGGGAGTTCCATTCTTGGCATCAGCAGCATTTTGAGATATAGGTTTCTAAGGTTTTTCAAGCTTTTGGAAAGCTATGATAGGGATGGGCTTTGGAGTTTCTTTAATTTTTAACAAGCTTTAGTGCCCCTAATTATGAAAGAGCTCTGTGGGAGAGAAAGAAGATGTAAGAGAACTGAAAATGGGGAGAAATTGGGCTGCTGAAGCACCCAGAAGCTTGTGTACATCCTGACAGTGCATCTTGCTTAGGAACCTGCAAAATCACTGGATGCATGCGGTCACATAATATCCTAGACTGTTTGTTCCTATTGGTCTTGTGGGATAAACCAGATAGGAATAACAATCAGATGAGTTAATTCTACTTTACTGCCAAGCTATATTGATAGAATCCTAAACTGCCTCCTAGTCCTAAAAAGGATTATAGCCCAAGAAACTAGGGAGGTCTCTTCTGAGTCTCTTGCCCTGCCACTATCCAGCTGCAGGCTGTGCTGTCCCTGGCAGCAACCCTTGGCCCAGTCTCTCAAGGTCTTCCCAACATCCCATCTCAGCTCCTCCTTGATATATGCATTTAACCACAATTGGCCAGATTGACTGCACTCAGCCATAAATAGGTTCTGGAAACCACAATTGTTGAGTTCACATAACATGCTTCTCTCCAAGCGCCACCTGGTATTATGGTTTTTATATGTGATGGGAATCCAGTTTCTCTATTGCTGGCTAAAAGGTCCCCTCTTGAAGAATGTCTTCATCACTGTCTGGGGTATCTCTTTTTGTTACCCCCAGCCTCCGAATCAGGCATTCATTTTTGTAAATTACTTATGGAACACCAATGGAAAAGGCAGGGTTGTGAAATCCAGCATGAACTCAGAATGAGAAACCAAAGCTGTGGTGCAAATTAGGATTAGGTTCACTGCTCAGTGCTTTACAAACCAATGTTAAAAGCAGGGTGAATTTCATCAAAGATTCCAGAGTTAACTCTAACTGACCCCTGAAACACATTAATTAACCAAGATATTCTGTGCATGGTTTTCCCTTGGGATTTATTAGGTTTTCTTCAAGCTAACAGTTTTATTTCAACTTCTTTGTCTCAACTTCGATGAGAATTTTCGGGAAGGCTGCACTGATTCTGCTGCCATTGTATCTTTCTTTTCATCCTCCTTTTTTTACCAGTTATTAATACCCTCCTCTTCCTCTAAAATCTCCTTATAACCTGACAGAGCTGCCCTCCCCAGCTTCCAAACCCTGTGAGGAAGCAGGTGATTGAATGGGTGTTTTGAACCAAGAACTGAAATGTTTTCCTCCAGTCATGGTTGAAAGTCCAAACTGGCATGATCTTTCAAATATTCTGGGATGTCTACCAGGTATAATCAAAAAAGTCAAAATGGCACCCAGAAGAATGCAATTGAAAATAGATGGAGTTTTGATTGCACCAATCCAAAAAAATCTTGATTTTTTTTTACCCTGGTTTATGGTATTTTTTAATACCATAGCCAGTATTAAAAATTGTTCTTCATCGGTAGCTACAGAGATACTTTTCCTCACACTTTTTAATTCTTTAATGTGTGGAATCCTCTGTGCTCTCTGAGCTTGGTTCTTTTCTTACATTTAATTACCCATCTAGGTAACATATAGTTACTAATAGTGCAAATTCTTAATTGTTGAGGCATTAAGGGTGAGTGAAGAGGTGCAAGGGATGTCAACCTTGAGTTGGGCTTCATGTTGCTTTCTTGGCAAAAAACAGAAGAGAAGAGCCACTGGTTTCATTGCAGATTTTGATTTTTCTCTCTCTAATTAAAGTACTAACCAGACTTCACACCACCTGGCTTTTTGAGATTAGCCCCCATTAATCTATAAGTCCTTTTCACCTCTGAGCTAAGCTTCGGTGGGCTCACTTATTTGGGATGGGAGAAGGGGTTCCTCAACATCATCAGTCCAACCCAGCTCATATGGTTGAGGCACAGGTAAATGCAGCTTTGCCCAGTTTGACCTACACTGGGAACAAATGAAACTTTGCAAGCTTTGCCCCCCAGGATGGTGACATTTGCTCACTTGAGAGCCGAGGCAAAATCCCAGTCCTTGTCTGGCAGGATAGGGGGTTCTGCTGGAGGCCCTCGATTGCCCCCCCTTTTCAAAGACTCCTTGTTTCCCCTCAGCTGCGGCCAACCCTCGGTTCGGGCAATCTTTTCCCTTTTGGACTAACCCCCAACCTGCCCCCGAGCGGACCGAGAGAAAGCAAGCGGAACGGGACATGCGTGTGAGGTGTCGTGCGAGCCAGAGGCGGAGCGGTAGTGCCAAAATTTTGCTGAGCTCTGGGCAGCAGCAGAGCTCGGGCTGGGGACATTTCCGGTCGCAAGCGGCCAGCCCGTCGGTGATCGCGGCCAGCTCGCCGGAGCAGCGAGACGCGCCTAGGCTCGCGTCCCCGCCCTCCTTTCCCTTCCCGGCGGGAGGCAAGAGGGCTGCGACGGGCAGAGTCACTCCGTCGCCCCGGCCGGGCAGACCGCGAAAGGGCCCGGCGCGGCCTTGACCAGCCGGGCCGGGCCGGGCCAGCTCTGCGATCGAGGGGGCGGGGCTTTCGCTCCGCAGCCTCGGGTTTCATCCCTGCAAGGGTGGCGGCCCGCGCACTCTGCACACGCCCGGAAGCCGCTGCCTCGCCTCTCCTCCTAGCCTGACAGCCACGACCGAAAACGAAGTCAGAGCCCGGTCCAGCCCACCATGGTGGACCTTGCCAAGCCGTCCGAGCGTGATCCTCTTCCAAGGACCTGATGTAGTTGGCTCAACGGCGCTGGGGCTGGGGGAGCGCTCGTCCGGAAGCGCGCCTTGGCAGCAACTCGGAGGAGGGCGGCGCGCTCTGCACGTGCACAGAGGCATCTCCTTCCGCCAACTTCGGAGGCTGCGTTTAAAGACCGGGAAGGGGCGGTAGCCGAAGCGACCTCTCGATGTAGGATGTCCCCTCTTCGCCAATGGCTCGGCGGCTCCCGGCGGGGAGGACGACGCGGCTGCCCTCCTGAGGCGCCCGCCTTGGCGAGGAGGCGGCGGCGGCGGCGGCGGCGGCGGCGGCGGCGGCAGCAGCAGCAGCAGCAGCGCGTTTCCTCCGGCAGTTTCGCTCAGATTTCCCCGGCGGCCGAGCGCCTGGTGGGCTTGCTCCTCCCGGGCCTTACTCCGCAGCGCTGAGTCCGGGCTAGCGGGTCGCGGTGGAGAGCGCGGCTCAAGCTCCTTCGCTGGACCGGCCCGTAGACTTGGAGCTTCGGGAGCGCTGCGTTTCCTCCTCCTCCACCGGCTTTGAAGGTGGGAGGAAGCAGCGTCGGACGCCCAGCGTTGCAAGTTGCTTCCCCGAGGCTCCCTTTTGGACGCGGTGAGTAGCGGGATTGGGTTGCAAAAGAAGGAAGCCCCTTCCTCGAACCGGGCAAGGGATGTGGTCTGGGGACATTGCGGAGACGGGGACATGTGTATGGGATGTTTCGACCACGTAGTGTCCCCGCTTGGGGCTTATGGACTGCTTCTTTCCGCGCGTGCCGTGGGAGACAGGTTCCCACAAGCGTAGTGGACGAGTCAATCCGCTAGACGTGGTACTGTTCGTCTAAGCGGTTCTTAAGGTGCTAGTCCGGCGCCCGGTTAGCTGCCACTAATCCCACTGTAGGGCTCTTATTTTTGAGTGGATGTGTCCTGTAGCACTGCGCGGTGGGCAGAGAAAAACTTGATGGGTCGGGAGAAAGGCTGTAACCTCAGATGAGATCTTTTGCGGAACAGCTCAGTAACATTTCCCTTCTGAAAATACAGGTTTGCAGTATTAGAACTCTATTAATACGCGTGTTTACTCGGAAGCAAGGTGTATTGCACTTTACGGAGAATAGATAGGTAGTAGTGGTGTGGTCACGAACCTTGGCGCATATGCTTAGAAGTGGGAAGACGGGCCGTCCGCCGTGAGAGTTACTCTTTGCTAAAGTGTGGTTGAAGCAGGGTTCCTTTGCGCAATGTGTCTACTTGGAAGTAAATTACATTATATGTAGTGGGCGAGAGTAGATAGGGGACAGTGCCCGATTGCGTGTTGAATTTTGGGGCATAGTTCACAAGTCTGTGCCCCAATATTTAGTTTTTGAAAGAGGTTGGAAGTGCATGGATACACACGTTGGGGATAACATGCGCACAGCCACTTTACCATCGAAGCACCCCAGAATCCTGTGTATGTGGCCTCTGGTCAGAACAGCATATGAATTATTCCGAGGTAAGACATTATTGTACATGATCCATCTGCTTCCAGTCTGCGAGTCCGCGCCCCGCTCTTCCGGGGAAGCAATCCCCTGGGAGTGCAGTGTCTGCATTCACACGACACGCTTAACCCGATACGTTCCAAACCGCACGGCTGCGTTCGGTCTCGACGAGAAATTCCGTTCGTTTCCTCCTTGGGCGCTTTTCCGTGGCTCGCATTATTCCGCGACCCACCGAGCGGATGCGTTTGTGTTTCGGGAGCTGGTTCAAAGCCAGAAAGCGGGTTAATGCAGCCCCTGGTTAAACGCGTACGCGGGAAGGCCCTCGAGGCCTGTGCTGGCTCCAGCTGCGACCAGCGTGGCAAGGAAAGGGTGTTGGGGCGGTCAGAAAAGGGACGGCGGATGCAAAACCCAACGCCGGGATCCGAGAAGCGCCCGGCAGAAAAGCGAGGCCGCCGCGGGACTGACTTCCAGGGGCGGGCAAGCGGCGACTCCTCCCCTCGCCACCTTCCGTGGCGCCCGCTGGCTTGGCTCTCCCGAGTCGGCTCTCCCTCCCCTTAAAGTAGACCCCCCCTCCTGCCAGTCCGTGTACTGTGGCTTTAAAAGGCTCCGACCACGTTTCCAAGGCCTAAATAGCCCAAAAAGGAGGGTGGGGGAGCGAAATAGAGGGCGAAGGCTTGCGGGTGTTGCTATCCTCCTCCTCTGTAGAAGGGGAACCGAAAAGCAAGGCAATTAGAATTGCTAGTTTTTTTTTAAAAAAACAACAACAAACCAAACCAGAGCCACCGGCCGATCCGATTATGCGGCGGCGGCGGCTCCGGGCAGGATCGATTCCCTGCTGTCCAGCAGCGTCAGGAAGAGGCTTTCGGTTGCCTTCTTCCTTTCTTCGCTTCCACGGCGTGGATTATTTTTATTCCGAAGAATAACAGCGAAGGCTTGGTTCCAGCTGGAGCATGCTCACAAACTGCAAAATCTCCCATTATTAAGCAGGCTGGGCTGGTGTGGTTATGGCCGTAGATTCCACCCCTCCCCCAGAATTCCTTCCCCCTCCCGCATTGATCTTGTTTTGAATCGGCTTTAGCAGCCATCCCGGGTGACCCGTCCACTCGCCTTCTCGCAAGCTGACAATAATTCCTTCCTCCGATCGCTCCTCCCCCGCCCGGCCAAAACAGGTGTTGGTGGAGCGGTAGCATCGCCTCATCAGTGGAACGGACCTCCTTAAGGAGGGGGAACCTGGCAGCAAATTCCCCCCCGCGCCAAAACAAAAAACAAAAACAAAAAGCAAGTGGAAAGAATGCCAGAAAAGGCTCTGGGTGCAGCTAGACCGCAAAGGTAAGGCAATGGAACCCAGTGGTGTTTTCCTGTTTATTCTGCCTGCCGTCATGCTGGGGCTGTGCTGGTGTGTGTGCACGATTGCGATGGCAGTTTTCTGCTTGGGAAAAATCCCGGAGGGGCAGATTCCATTTTGCTAGTGAAGAAGTGTTGGGTTCATTGGGGAATGCGCTCTGCCTCTTGGGGGGGGCATCCTGTATGAGGGTTACTCTGGAGGTATTGGGAGAGAGAAGCTATTCCCTTGGGTGGGCTTTGCTGCACAGCTGATGGGATCCAGCCTTGCTCAGGGCCTGAAGTAACCTTTGCGGTGTCAATTGGCAGAGCTTAACCCTCTCGCTGCCTCTGCAGTTTGAGTTGCTTCTGGAAGGCCTGTGTGGTGGGGAAGGGAAAGGGAGCTCCAGGGAATGGTATGCAGGCCTTTTATCTTACAGGAGGGCAAAGCCATTGGATACTACACCTCTGCACCTATATCTCTGTGGCTGAACTTGCCCTGGGTTCCAAATATCTTGTGAGTTGTGTCTGGTGGAGCTGAGCGGGGGTGGGTAGGTAGGTAGGTAAAAGTAACATATATCTAGAGCCCAACCACCTCTGTGGTGCTCTTGCCAATGAAATCTCCAGAAAGAGACAAACATTGATTTAGCACTGCCAGTGGATGAGCGCATCCAGAATTTTAATTTATTTTTTGTAGTCGATTGATCAGAAAGAGGCCTTTGTATCTGAGGGGGGGATGTCCAGATGGAGAGGAGGGGTAGTGGAACCTCTGATCTGTTTCTTGGAGGGAGCTGAAAGGAGCAATGGCATTTCCATCTAGTTTTGCATCTCACCTCTTTTTTTTAAGGCTCTGTGTTGCCGCAGAATGTGGTTAGCTTTAAAGCATGGCATCCTCAGCTCTTGATAGATGTCTCTGCATATCAGGTGCCCCAAAAAGCATGTATTCTGTGCCTCAGTGGGCTTACCTGAATTTTTACCAATTGCAGCTGTTCTGTGTATGAGAAGTGACTGGCATTTAGATTGCATTTAAGGTTTTGGACCAGAGTACAAAATTGGCTCCTTGGGGGTTGGGAGAGGCAGATTCCAGCATCTTTCTTTGCAGGCAAAATACTTCCAGCTACTGTTTGGGAATCTTTGCTTAGCAACTTCATCTCTCCTAATACCTGCCTTGTCTATCTTTAGCAATCCGTGCTGAGATTTTTCTGTTGGGGTCCAAGAGGGCTGCAGTGCTCTAGATGTAGCAGACTGACTGCAGAGTGGGTTGTTCTCTGTGTGAAGCAAAAAGGAAGTCTTAAGGGTGCCCTAGTATAGAATCTGGCTGGTCATTTTCTGGGTGATAATTGGCCTCTTGATTGCATAACAATAGCAAGGCAGATGTAACTTTAGGGTTGAACTGTCACTTAGTGAATTAATGAGACTCTCTGCATAGGAAATTCTATGGGTCCCTCATTTGTTAAGGGGTTCACTTTGGAAAACTTCCTAACAAAATGAACCACTCTGAGTCTTTTATTTCTTTAGTTTCCAAACATAGGCTTTTATGTCTTCCTAACCTGGGTCTTAAAAAAAGTCATGTGATTCAGTTGGTCTGGCTCCAGCATTTTTTTTTTTCATGCTTCTGGTAAATGAGGAGAAGTTCTTGGCACAAGGGCTGCGCTGGGTAGCGGTGCAAAAGTTGAACCAGAGAAAGGGAGCAGATTTCTGCTTGTATTACTAAACTCAACTTTGGAGAACCAGCCTTAATGAACTGGTTTTCTACCATTTCCTCTACTTGTTGCATGATTGCCAGTTATTTGAAAAGTTTTAGCTGTGTTTCAGAGTTCTGGTTCCATGGTTCACTTGCATAAACTGTACCTGTTGCCACTTCTGTTTCCTGAAACAACCTTTATTTAGCTTGATGAAGCAAATTGTGGTTCAAATTAAGCAGAGTTTAGGTGATCCATTTTAGATTAAGAGCAGAGACTACCAATTCTTAAACTGCTCAGGGAGTGGGAAAATAAGAGTTGTGTGTGAACTCTTGTCTTGGCATCAGGAGTTTTTGCAAGCTGCATTCAGCTGTTTGGCATTTCAGAATATCCTAATATTTAATATCATTGTCATCCATTAAAATACTTAGTAAGAAGAGTTTGTGTTACATGTTTTTTGAAATTTACAACTGTTCATACAATATAATTTTCTCCATGCCAAGGTGTTGGATGTTACTAGGAACATGTTGATCTTTGTAGTAACAGAATATGCTTTTACACAAATTACTGATGACGGATTTTATGCTGTTTACTTGAGTATGTGACACTGAGTTGGATTACCAAATAATCCAGCAGTGGTTAGCAGTGTTTGTAATTGCTGCATTGATGCCTTAGAGATAAAAAATTGCTTGTGGGAAGAGAGGGATGTTCAACAGTGTGAAATTTTCACAGCCAGTAAGGGTGTAATTGCTGATGCTCTAATGCTGCTTAGACAGTGATTTTAAGGGCAGCCATATTCAATGAATTCCAAGGCTGGCTTTTGAACAAACTCCTTCTTTAGGGGAATATTTATAATTTTAAAATCTCTTTATAGCAGAGTCTCTCAAACTTTGTGATGCTGCTCTCCCCCCAGTAAGGGGGTTTTTCAAGGCTTTTCAAGCCCATGGAAAAAAGAATGCTGTCATTGGGGTTAGGCAACTAATAACTACATCCCTTTTCAAAAACAATTACATTTTAATTTGTCTAGCCAATGAACCAGTGATAGAACTTTAGCTTCACACTCTTGGTGGACAGTGCTTTCTGACAAATAATACACTGAGGTCATTCTTAGGTTTCACAAGTGTTTTTGTCACCAAATAATATATAATTTTCATCATGCTTTCATGACTATGGATTACTTTTATCAATACTACTAATAGATTGCTCACCTTGCTTAACCATGTAGCAAGAATATTTCCATTTAGAAAGGCTAGAAATTTAAAATAATGACTGCAGTCACTGAATTTTATATGTACTACTCCAGACCCTACAAAGGAAACATGGGATACAGAGCAACAAAGTTTAAAAAACAGGCATCTGGACTGGATTTTTTCTCAAGTCGAAGACGTTTCGCCTTTAATCCAAAAGG
>JANHZU010006358.1:224314-234670 GCA_032468055.1 Acrochordus granulatus | reverse complement strand
GCATTTGAGATATCACAAGGATTTTGGACAAGCTTCTGTAGAAGGATGCTGGTTGCAGCAACCATATCATTGTGGTATAGAAGCACTGTAAAACTCTGGAAATTTCCATTCACTTTTTTTCACTACCTCCGAAAGAAATTAGTCAGTGGAACAGCAAGAAAAGTTGGCAATAATTTACTGACAACAGTTTTCCATTTCGTCTCATTACTATTTCTAGTGCTTTGGTTATAACCTTATTTATTTGGAAGTGGATTCAGAAGAATTTACTTTCTAACAAGATCTTGGCAACAAAAGGACGCATCGGCGTTGATACTTGCTTCCATTTCCCTTGTTGCTCTTTTGGCTAATACATGTCATCATAACAGCGCGGGGAAAGGACCATTGCTCTGCAGTGCAGCACAAGGTCTGGCGGCTAAAGCCTTCAGATTCCTCCCCTGACGTATCCTGAAGGGATGTGCAGTACTTTGGATTCAAGCACAAAACAGTGCTCCAACGAGTGCGAGGAGTCTGTGGTGCCCCTATCCAAAACTCATTAAAGCAGCTACATCCTTTCCCCACATTTATTTATTTATTTAAACTGCCATTGATCCACCACCTCTTAGAGAGTTCTAGGTAGTTTATAGTTAAAGTAATAATAGTAATAATAAATTACATTAATTAAAACTAAAACAACAGACATATAGGTATCTGTAGCTCCACAGCCAGTCCCCAAAGGCATTCTGGAAAAGCCAGGTTTTTAAACAGCCTCTGGAAGGCCATGAAAGTGGATGCTTGCTGTGACCATAGGTGGGGATGTATAGTAGGTGCTCCATGACTGTCCAGGTCAGACAAGGAAATTCTATAGATAAAAGGGTAAAGGTTTCCCCTTTCAGTCATGTCTGACTCTAGGGAGAAGTGCTCACCTCCATTTCATAAATGAAGAGCCAGTGTTGTCCGAAGATGCTTCCGTGGTCATGTGGCCAACATGATTATACACCAAGGTGCACAGAATGCTGTAACCTTCCCACTAATTTGGACGATACCTATTTACCCACTTGGATTTTGCATGCTTTTGAACTGCTAGGTTGGCAGGAGCTGGAGCAAATAATGGGAGCTCACCGTTATGTGGCACCTGAATCTCAAACTCGGGCTGCTAACCTTCTGGTTGAAAAGCCCAACAGCTTAATTGCTTGGCCACCATGCCCCTTCTATTGTATAGATACACAGAGCCATACATTGCTTTCTAGGTATCAACAAGCACTTGGATTTGCACTTGGAAATACACAGGCAATTGGAACAGCTGCTGCAGCAGCAATGTGACATGGGAGTTCCGTGACTGGCTAGGAAGCACATGGGTAGCTGCTGCAAGAGATTGTGGAAGGCTGGGAAAGCAATGGAAGGCTTGTTAGACTTAAACAACCAAAAGAAAGAGGGGAGTCCATTGGTAGCTTACCTCAAAAAAGACAACCACGTCCATGTGGCCTGGAAATTCCCAGTGTTTCCCTGGATTCAATATTTACCCCTAAATCAAGAATTGAAGTCATGATGTCTAATTCTTGTGCAGATGCTACACATTTTCTCAGGTTCTCCAAAGCAATTGTTTGCTCTGTACCTCTCTGATATCAAGTACTAAGCCAAGCAAGTGATGGAAAAGATATTTTGAGGCTCTATAGCTGGGGTTATACAACTTACAACTTTTCTGGGGCCACAGCTGCATTTAATCTGTAACGGTGGGGGTCACAATATGACAAGTAGTGGGTGAAATCAGGACAAATAGGAGATCCTATTCCATTTGTAATCCATTAAAATTAAATCCAGTGAATATGCTTACTTTCCAGTCCTGTGTTTAATAATTTTCTCTTCCCACATGAAAAAAATTTGTTGGTTAGTTTCTTTTTGAGAGGTTTGGCAGCATCATTTGGAGGCCATGAGTTGTAAATATTTCTGCTCCAGAAACCCAGGGTAGTAGAAATAAAAGATAATAAATAATACTGTTTCTGTGGGGCTGCTGTTTTTTAACGTAAAATTGGACAAACAATGCAGTATCCACCAGATATTTTAAGACTGCCTGTTTCAGTCTCTTGCCTGATGGAAATTGTGGCTAAACCATGTGGATAATTCCAGATGCAGGCCGTACTGAGTGCGTAGATCAGTGTTTTCCAACCTTATCAATTTTAAGATCTCTGGACTTCAGTTCCCAGAATTCCCCAGCCAGCATGCTGGAATAGATAATAATTCCCTATAGTATCAAGCAGCTTACAAATTAGTTAAAAGAGTAGACTTCAATCTGAATTACACATAGTACAAGCATCTTATGCAGAAATCCCATTGCTTTGGCATCAACACTCGTTGCCACCATATGGGACAATGTCTATGCAGTTTGTTCCAGAATCCATGTGTCTCTGAAACTGGGCCAGACGGAAGGACGTCCTTACTGTGTTTGGGAGGTTCTTTGTTGACTTTTGGAAAAAGAAGTTGATCTTAGTCATGAATATGGAGGCTGCTAAATGTTTGCTGTTGATTTCTGAATTAAGGATGACCTGAAAGAGAAAGGGATACATTATGGTTTGTGTGGAATATAAGAAGATGCTACAGATCTCCAGTAAAAGCCTGCAGAGCAAGTGGTGGAAATGTGAAATGTATCCCTTTGGTACTAACTAGTTATTCAATCTTTAAATTAGCTGGCATAAAAGGAATTTGACTTGATTTGATGAATCCTGGATGTCTTCTGCTGGAAGTAAGTAGAAGTTTCTCTTTGAAAAATGATTGCATTTCTAAATGATTCCAAAGGATTCTAGATCCTTTTCCACCCAGAACTGGTGGACTGATTTGACCTGTGCTCCTGGAACAATTGAAGCTGTCCTTTCTCTATGTTCATCCTGTCCAAATTGGAGCCAGTGAACTGGTTATTTGAATTGGCCTGTTTGATGGTTTGTTGATGTAGAGGGGTGTGTGTATGTGTGTTACCATTTGTCTGGAGGCTGATGTTCTGGTTTTAAAATCTTTTGAAGACTAAGATGAGGTGCTGATGTCAATAGCAAAGATGGACTGGAAACTCCCATTTTTTGATGCCATTTGGGGAAATGATGGAGTTTTGAGGGAAAGATAGTGACCTGGCTTGCAAGGAAAAGATGTACCACTTAATCATTTTATAGCTGAGTTTGGGATCTTGGAGTACCTCCTGGGCCCGCATATAACCTGGTAGCTGCAGGTTAATTACCTCCTGTAATTCCTTGGGCATGATAAGGAAAACAAAACAAGACAATAATTCTCAGCAGTGGTCATGCTGTTGGAGTATTCTGGGAATTGAAGTATTTTGGTAAATTGCCCAGGTTGGGAATTACACTTGGTGTAAACTGGAAGGATAAATTCACTAGATCTATTGCTTTAAAACTTTTTTTTTTTTCAAGCACAGCCCCTTTTAATGAGAGCTTATTAGTGCTGCAGCCGATAGTGTTCTAATGATCTTTTCATACCACGTTGAAGAACAAATCCATATTGGGTATGATTCTGTGAACTACTATAGAATCTTGTTTTAGTCTGGAATTTGGGAAAAGAGTAGTCCAGTTGGTCCAAATTTACAGAGCACTGAGATATTGGAGAAACACCCTAAAACATTTGTTGGAAGCACAAATGGCATTATTAAGCTATAATGCAGTTTGATTAGTTTTAGCTTCATTTATTGCATATGGACCCAGCCACTGTGTGTATTAAACTGCTTAGTGAGACAGTTGTGCTTTGGTCGGTGAACCCTCATTAAAACGAGCTTTTAATTTGCATGGTGTGTGACCCAGAACTATGTGCTTTATTGTTAGTCCATTGCATCATTAATTGTACACTGTGCCTTGTAATCTTCAGTCTACAGTTTCTTTTTATCGCATTTTGCTGAGTTCCTGTTACTTTTCTCAAGAATGCTGTTTCTCGGTGCTTTGTGCAATGCTTGGAATGGCACTGAAAGAGATGGGAGATTCTCGTTCAGCCTGTTTTGTTGTCATTGTGGCTAACCTGTTGCCAGGGCAGCAGCGGGCTGTATAAAAACCAAAGGGGGTTGGGGAGGGGGAAAGAGGAGAACTGCATTCACAAGCCAACTTTGATCTATGGGCCATGAGCCACCAAGCAGTTAGGTGAGCCATAGGCCCTTGTGTCCTGGAACAGCATGACCCTTATTTGTGCAAGCAGCTTGCCCGGTTGGCTAGTTTCCTGCTTTTCGCATCCTCTGCATCAAAGCGCCCTGATCACTGATCCGTTGCTTGCAGTGGTGCTCAGCCTCCTATGGCTGGCAGAAAAAGTGTTTCAGGAACAGTAGTCGGCTGCAGAAAGAGGGAACAAAGTGAGTGGCAGCAGAAGCTGTGAATGCCAAAGCTTCACAATTGGGATTCAAGAAGGCAGGATTGGAGCTGGGACTCAGCTTTCCTAAACATTACTTAGAATTGGGGAACATGTTAGCCCCTAGTTTCTTGGGCCTGCTGGGGGTTTTATGCATGCAACATCATTAGTGCTGCACTGGACTTCTCCTGGATGTTGTGAAAGAAAGATGGTTGTTGATTTTTTTAGGCTGTTTTTGTTTTAAACACTTGCCTTGTAAGAGGAGAGAATGCAAGTTTTCCCTCCATAGTTTATTTGGCTATAGGGAGCAGGAAAATGGTTCTCCTAAAACATGTTGTTTGAAAGAGACACATCTTGGGTTTTAGGTCACCATGTCAATTCAAGAGAAGCTGCAGTGAGGAAAAGAAAGAGAAACTTATTCAAGTCGAGTAGAAGGTTAAGTTTTTAGTATCTTCACTTCTGGTACTGAGCCTCTGGATTGTGCCTCAGCTTGAGGGCTCATGGATAGACAGTCATGGGATAGGTGAACTAATGAGAGAAAAATTGTTTTGCTTCTTGGCAGCCAGGACAGTCAACAGGATGGCATGGTCAAGTCGGCAGAGTGGTGTGACCTCAAAAAGATGTGTTTCCAAGCATCCTCTCAAAAGTTACAGTTACGTTGGTTATCCAACTATACTTGATGATCTATTCTAGTCTTGATTGTATATTCTGGCCTTGCTGAAGGAGGATCTGTGGATCTCTATGTTGGGAAAACTGGGAGGGTAGTCCCAAGATGGCCATTTGAAGGATATCAGTCTGTGGTTATGTCTGGAATTTGACAAGCTGTGGTATAGCTAGTGGGCAGCCTTCTGTTTGACAGTCTGCAAATTGAACCAGCTCATTCTGTGTGCATGCAACTATGAAACAGAGGCTTGGTTGGCAGACTGCAATTACAGTACATACTATGTTAGGCACATGGATTTTTCTGGCACAAATAGCCCATATGAGAAATGCTGGGGAATAAGGATAGAGTTAATTTTTTGTCTTTGCTGTGGTTGCAGTAGAACTCTCTTTTCTTGATCTTGTGAAAATGGTGGCAAAAGTTTTAAACCTCAATACCATCTTAAAAATGGCTTATGTTCTGATTAATGTGAGGAAAAATATCTTGCCCTTAAATGTGATTGATGCATTATATCATTCAAGTTCACACAATCCACTGAGTCATACTGTGGATTTGTGTTTTAGCAGATACAGTGAACTTAACCAATTTTGGTTTAAGTTAAGCAAACTATGATTTAGTGTGTTGTATAAATGCAGTCATCATCTAGCCCACAAGCTGATGATTTCTTGTTCTGATGGGGATGCCTCTTCTTTTTTGATAGATTCATTTTTGTGAGGTTTTGGAAAAAAGTCATTTTTTTGAAAACATTTTCTTTTCCACTGGTCTCCCTTTGCTCCTGGTGCCACTGAGTGTTTAGGACTAAGAGGGTTCCAGTAAAGAACAAACATTTGCAAGACAAAATAATCCATTTCTCAGTTTGTGTTAAATATTTTTTAGAGTGGGGGAGAGGAAACCAATTTTCCTGTAGGTGATGCTGCAGAATAGATTTACTCCTCTTCTGCTTCCTGTAGCCCCTGAACGTCACCTTTAGGAAAATGGTTTTCTCCCTTAAAAATAAACACTGCCCTTTGGTCATGTGTGCTGTTTCTCTTGGAAAGAATCTAGGAACACAGAAAGCCACAGGATAAAAATACAATCGCCCACTGGGCAACAGCCATTGAATTTACAAGTTCATGAGTCCCCCTATGTTTGGATCCATTTTTTCTCCAGCAGGATCCAACATACCTTGTGCTCCTGCCTTGATTTTTCTTTTTAAGAACAAAGGAAGTTGCGTTGGGTCAGTTCAAAGGATGGTTCATGCTTTGAATCGTCTCTCTATTTGGTGCCTCCCAGGTCATTTCAGAACGAGGTGTAAGTTCTCATGTTGGTAGTTGATGGTGAGTACATCTGAGAAGAGCAATGCTAGGGAAACCTGTAGTCCATGTGGTAGCCACAGTTCTTCCCAGCATCACATGAAATTCCTGGTTATTTCTTCCCAGAATTGGCACAGTTTGAATCCAAGATGTATTTAGAAAGCATAACATGTTGCCCTGAGCCCTCATTTCTTCAACTAGTGTTTTTGTTAAAAAAAGAAATTACAGTTGACCCGGCTAGTACAACATATTAAACCACAAGCTATAGTTTAAGGACCACATTGGCTAGGTTCACATAAAACCCAATACAGAACTTAGTCTGCAATGTGAATCCACTGAGCAGATGAATGTGGTAGTTTACAACCAAGAGAAAAATTGTAAGATCATCATGGGATGTTGCCTGTTTGGGTTCATCTTCCATTGTCATGGTTTCTTTCACATATTAGGACTCAGTTCAACTTCTCCTTCTTGAGGTGTTGCTACTGTCCTGTCCTGACTGTTAGTTGCTAGATTCTGCAAAGAGGCTGCTTTTCTTCCATTTTTCTCTGTCTCTTTCGAACCATCCCTGGGGAAACAATAAGCTTCAAGTTCTCAAGGCCAGGCTGCAATTTTGCTTTCTGCCCTCTTGGCACTAGAGTAGTTTCATTATCAGGAAGAGAACAAAAGATCCTTCTGGCTTCCTTGGCAAGTTAACAAATTGCAGAACTGGCCAGGTGCAGGTTATATTGCAGCTTGGGAACATTTCTGCTGTCTGCTTGTCCTAGTATTCCAAGGTGCAGTCCAATTGTCCAGCACACTACAGTAAATGATTTTGATATTTTGCCTACTCCCCTTGGGCCCCTGGCCCTCTCTATCTCATTTCTGGACATTGGTGTCTAGAAAGCATAGCATGAAGACAGTTTTAATTTTAGTGGACACCTTTGTACTATACTGTAATTCTTCAGACTGTAGTCACATGATGTCTGGTACATTGAGACCTTGAAGCCTGGTGGAGGTTGGCACATCATGATTCATTCATTCAGGACTTGTGTAGTGAGAAACTGAATTTGTTCAGAGAGTCTGTTTTAAAGCTCTTCTGGGTGAATATTTTGTGCTGATGTAGATTGGCATAAAAGACATGAAATGGAGACGTACAGGTTAATTGCCCAGGTAATTTTTAAGATTGTCCTACAGGGGAGAGGGGGAGGATTTTCTTTGTGACATTCTTAAAACAATTTCTCTCTATAGTATGTAGGATGCCCCTGAATGTGAGTGACAAAGTCTCAATGAAGTACCCTCAAGGCTGGACTGCTAATGTTGCAGAAGCACTTGAGATGTCCTTCAAACCTTGGAAGACCAAACCTAAGAGGACCAATCATTTCTGCTGCAGCAGAGGTGAGAACCAGAATGGATATCCCATTGGTTTTGATTGTGGCCCTTATTGCTTGTTTGCCTAAACCGATTCGCCATTGGCAGATTATTCTTCCAGGTCACTATTAAGAGAATGTAGCCCTCACTGTGGAGGAAGATTTTCCTTCCACTTCAAGAACAAGAGAGGCAAGATGACCATGTGGTCTGGAGTAGGAAGAGGAGGGAACCCAGTGGTGCCTGGGCAACATGGATGCCAAATGCTGGGCTTACTGTTGTTTTTCAAAGGAGCTACTCTGGGGAGAAGGTATAGCAAAGAGAGAATCTCTTCCCTTTTCTAAAGAGGAGGAGGCTGGCCAATGGTATGAACCACAGGGCACCCTGTGGGTGATGGCAGGTGAGTCATAATTCAAATGAGTCATAATCCAAATGGCTCTTGTTATACCTCTCCTGTATTACAAGACAGCTGAGTTTGTGGTTATTTCTTAGGATGCTTTCCATGGTGCATCATCGGAAGCTGCCTAGAAAGGGTGCAAAACGATGAAAAACAAATACAAGGGAGTGCCTATCTATGGCTTTCACATTTCCTCTGTCAGACAATAAAAGCATTGTTTTGGGCCCTGCTCTTGTATGCACAGGCTTTCCATGAGGAGATGTTTGTCATTGCCGACAGAGGCTGAGCCACATAAGGCTTTGGGCTCCTGCGCTTCTCATTTTCTTTTGCTTCCTTCTTGGCAGGCAGTTTATTGCAAAGAGTATGACTTAGAATGAATCTGTACATTTACTGAAAAGCCCTGGAGTTCCCTTGGTTGTTGCCCTTGACACTAATTCTGGCGTCGTGTGGGGTAACTTCTGCTTTGAATGGAATTTTTGAAGCGCTGTTTCTGGTAGATTCTTTGGGAAATATATCCCAGCAGTTGGTTCTGCACCGGATGCTAGATTAGGCTAAAATGGGACTGTTTTGTTATGTTTTGTGAATCAGTCCATCGTGATAAATTACAGTTTGGCCTATTTCTTTGGGTACAGAATGTTAGTCAACACAGTGAATATTTGGGTTTTAGCACATTGTATAGTTATTTGGGTCTGCTTCTTAGAAAGCATGCATAAGATGGCAACCTCGCTGGCTTTGATAGTTTATTTCTTTAATAAATATTTATTCATGATCTTGCCTTTTGGAGAGGAGCTCAAGGTGGTATTGATAGCCTTCCCGTCTTCTGTTTTTTTCCTACAACTCTAAATGAAGAGAGGATCTGTAGCTCAGGACTGAACTGTGAAGTCCTCGGTGCTCTCTGGTTGTTGGTTTGCAGATGTTTCATTACCCAATTAGGTAATATCAGCGCATGGGAATTTGGGTTTTCTGCCTGTTTATACACAGTAGCTTGCCCTGCCAATGTTGGTAGGGGGTGTGGTTTCCTCCAGAGGAAGGTGACACTTAAGTGGATGAGATGCATAGCATGCCATCCTGCTAGATCTGATGGGATAGACGGACACAGTCAAGGAAAGATGGACCCTCAGATGCTTTATTTATAAACTTGCATGGTTTGTAAAATAATACAAACACATATTTTCATGATGCTAACCTGGCACATGGCTCTTATTGGACATTTATAAACTAGTATTTCTGTGATGCACGCAAACTAGAAATTAACTGACCACTATTTAGCCCAGCTGTTCCATGCATCCAGTCTGTGTTAGTGAATTTATGGCTAGGCATGTTGTGCAAACATAACTAAATACGTATATAGCAATGGGGCATAAATCCAATCTGCTTTTGTTTTAATTATATTTTTGTGGCACCCATGGTTCGAACAAAAGGGTTTTTGAATTTTCAGTCTCGAAGGCCTTTTGAAATGATAGAGAGTGGCATACAGTTGGGCTTTAGCCAAGAAAAAAATCATCATCATTGGAAGAATTTGGATTAGGAGGCAGATGTATATTTTAACATGAAAAAAATCACCTTCATATTTTTTTAAAAAAAATCCTTCGGATTATTATTTTTTTAATGCTCACTAACTCTTTCAACATATGTTCAGGCCACTTGCTTACAGCTCTTTCTGTGATGTGAACTGGAGCTGAATCGCCTTGGCTGAGACAAAGAGAAGATCTTGTAGATGTTGTGGTCTCTGCCCTGCTATTTCCAATCTTGATTGTTGACTTGCAAGTCTGTTGGGCCAAGGGCAGATGCTTCTGGAGAACTTTGACTGCTGAGCAGGACCTCAAATAAATCACTGTAGAGATATTTTGACTCTTGGCCATTCCCTGAGCTTTACACAAACAACGTGGTCTGCAAAAGTATGCAGGACTCACTTAATGCCCAATGAAAAATACATATTGATTTTGAAGTATTGTTATCTATTGTGGTAAGATTTTTGTTTTAGTGTTAACATTAGCGTTCTTCATAGGAAAATACAGTAGACCTTGTTTCTCCCTAGTGATATTTCTCAGCGTCATAACTTGGTATTCAGAGGTGTTTTTTCAGGTTTTTCAATGTTTTAAAGACATGAAAATTTTTGAACTCAGCATGTCATCAATGTGTGAAAAGGTTTTCTTTTCCTTCTGAAGAAACACAGGCCTGGAGACCTTGCTTCCCTGAGGAAGGACAATAGACAAGAGTAGAGCCTTTAAATCAAATCATTTTTCTATCAGTCAAGGATATGTTAATATTTGTAGAAAGATATCCCTACAGAAGTTGGTCGGGAATGTTACATGAGAGAGGATTTGTTTTCCCCCCTTTCCCCCTTTTTTCCTGTT
>JANHZU010006358.1:144235-156737 GCA_032468055.1 Acrochordus granulatus | reverse complement strand
TTCTTGGAGATGAGGAACGGATAGGCTCGAGCGGCGGGGCTCCCAAGGTCAGGGTGTTCCGGGGGAGGCAGCGAAAGGGCGACTGAGCAAGGGATGTCCCGCATGTTTTACCTGGGAATAAGTCCCCAGGACGTTCGGCTCTGCGTTTTCTGGTAAGACGGGTCAGGTTGTTTTTCAGATGCTTTTGGAGAGATTTAGGAGGGCAGGGGCAGTGATAGGGCAGTCGCTCTCTGAACCCCTTTCTTGACTGGTGATGTGTTTGCTCGTTTGAAAAGGAAGTGATTTACCATTATCTGTCTCCAATGCCTGCCAAGTTATTTCAGCCTCCTGTTCTACTGAACTAAATAGGTTGGGGTTGGGGATTATAGTGCATATAAAAGAGATTGCAGGTTGTCCTGAATCTTCTGGATGCAGAGTATGAATCTGAAATCAGGTCTGGATTGGAGGATGCAGACAGAACAGAAGACTGCAAGGAGAGGATTTCCACTAAAGTTAGGAGAAAAGTTATAAAGGAGGGTGGCAAGGGGTGCCTGGAGATGAAAAGGACTCCTCTTTGTTTCGGGTTTATGAGCAGAGTTTGAAAGGCCAGAGATCTGGTATCCTCTTCACAGGTTTGTCATATGGAGTATATGAAAGGTAAAGTTTGCTATGTGGGGTTTGTGAAAGGTAATGTTTGTTTCCTGTTGAGCTCAACACAGGGAACAGTCGCCTTCTGGGATATTTCAGATTCAGATAGAGTACTTTATTGGCCAAGCAGGGTTAGACACGCAAGGAATTTGGCTCTAGTACAGCAGCTCTCAGTGTAGCTGGTATTTTTTAACTATCGCCCTATAGGCTCGCCTACAACTCTGGGATTTCCTAATGGCCTCAACTCTGACTTCGCTTAGCTGCTGAGAACAGCCAAGGTCAGCTCAGGATGGCCACCTAGGTGGGCACATGATAGGTTTATCAAAATGCAATTAATTTATAGCATATTCCAGATATAAGTCATTGTACCCTGTGCCGCCAGGCCACCTTGACTAATGGTGACACCTCTCACCAATGCAAAGGTTTGTATTTTTAGAATGATTTGGCAGGATGGGGGTGTTGGTGCCCCTAAGCCTTGGCACTCTAGGCTGAACCTGGTCTTATTTTTATTTGTGCAGAGATAAAAAAAAAGGTATGTACTGTGCTGAATGAGCTCTTTTAGGTGGATTTCTGGGGTCTGGTTAAGATAATTTACAAGTGATTCAGATATACTTGTGGAGGATACTTGGGAATCTTCAGAGGCAGAGTGCACTTGCGTGAAAGCTGAACGGTTATTAAAGTGACAGTCATACCTTGGGGAAATAATTCTGCAGTTTTGAATTCCACAGCCTAGTGCTTCTAAGCATTTTGGACAATATCCTCCATAATTTTCATTTTGGGGGGGATGACTAGTTGTGAAACATTGCATAGATTAATCCTAGTCAGGCCAGATGGGAAAGTATAAGTACACCAAATCTTCTTTCATTCTAACTTATTGTAGGTGGTTCAAATGGTTGATTTTTAATATTTTGGCAAGGATGCTCAAAGTGTTTCTTGGAAAATAAGTTGTGTTTATATCAGTCAGATTTATCTAACAAATGCATGCTGGCCATCTGGGCATTGGATTGCAGATAAATGCTGAGCAACTAATAGTTGAATTTGACTTCTTAAATTTATGTCTTTTAAATGCTTAACATGAGTAAGTCTTGCTAAATGAATCGTAAATTTAAGATCTTCAGTCCTTAGAGAAATTAATTTTACTTATTTGTATGCTTTTTTATTATTTTATGAACAACTCAAGACTTCATTGCTGAAGTTGGACTGTGAAACAGACAAATAAGTTTCAGGCTGCATGGTAAAAATGTGAGGAGCTTAGTGTCAAAGCTGGTGGAGTTAAGGGTGTATTATACCTTTCATCCCGTAGATAGTTACATCTCCATTCTTCTCCCAATTCAGTATTCCTTTTCCTATTTTTGAAGCTTAAAACTACCCATTACTGGAATTGGTTCACCTGGAAGTGATGTCAGCTTTGGAGATGATTTATAAAGTAAAGCCTGATGCCTAACAGGCAATTCACAGCTGGGAGAAACTACACTACTTGCAAAATTAAAATGTCCCCTGATGGAAACTAGGAAATGCGGAACACTGCTGGCTGTTTTTTTTCTTCTTCTTCTCTTAATGCTGTCTCATGTCTCTGTCTTGTTCTTTCTTCTATTATTGGGTCTCAGGATCCCTTTGAGCCAGATGTAGGAAGAAATCTGTTGTTACTCACTGGACAGCCAGTCTTCCCTTGACTGCTTTGCTTCTTGTACAGTTTCAAAAACACCAGTGTCGTCTTCAGTTGTGGTAGATTATCTCTTATGCAGAAGGAGTACTGGGAAAATTGGGTGTCTGCCTGAATCCTTTGCTAAATCCCAGTAGTTTTATAGAGAGTAGATAGATAGAAATGGAGAAGAAAAACATCCTTTTCTTATCATTCCAGAGCATCCAATGAAGTGGAATGATAGTAGATTCAAGGCATGAAAAAAAGAAAGCCAGCATCTCCATGAAGCCTGTAATTAAAGTACAAAAGAAGGACTAAAATGGGCATGAGTCAGATTTGGGGAGGAAGGCTTATCAGGGACTGCCACTAATGACAGGTGCCAGAAGTAGCCATTAGTGGAGAACTTGCAGCCCAGAAGATGCAGGCCTCTGACCAGGTTTCTTTCTAGCTGTCACTGCCTTGCTGTCACATGGTCTATCACGATGCATACAGGAACAAGAAAAAAACAACTATGTTAAAAGCAAACTGTAAGAATTAAGCCTATTAATAGCAAACAGGCCAATGTAGTGAAGAATCCCATTGTGCTTAGCTTGCACTTCCCCAGCAGCAGGATCTGTTCAGTGAAGTAGTGTCGTAGTACGTAGGCCACTATTTCTTAACACTGGCAACTTTAAAGTGTGTGAACCTCAACTCCAGGAATTCCTCAGCCATCCAGCTGCTTGAGGAATTCTGGGAACTGGGCACATCTTAGTGTTGCCAAGGCTGAGAAACATTCTAGTAGGTTATAGCCTTCTTCCTTGCCTTGGAGCAGTTTTCTTGAAGGCACCTGATGCATTTCTGGGAGAAGTAAGAGGCCGGGTGAGATGGAGCTACAGGAGCAAAGGTAGGACCGAAGTACCAAGATTCTCATTAACCCTTTTCTCTGCCTCTTGATTCAGCAAAGGGCTTTCAGATAAAATGCAGCTAAGCATAGGGAATAACAGCGCCAAGTGAACAGTGAGAAGTTAATACAGTAGTTGATTAGAAAAAGTATGATGCTCCAACAATGCTGATGTGTTACAGCATCAGGCTGTGGCATAGTCCTCAACTTATGACCAGAACTTCTGTTGCTAAGTGATGTGGTTGTTCAACAAGTCACACCCTATTTTACAGCATTTTCCTGTGGTCATTAAGTGAAGCATGTGGTTGTTAAGCGAATTCAGCTTCCTCCATTGACTCTGCTTGTTGGAAGCTGGCTGGGAAGGTTGCAGATCGTGATCAAAATGACCTTAGGATGCTACAACCATTGTATGTATATATGTATGTATTTTTTAAATTTATATGCCACTCATTTCCCCAATAAGGTGACTTTGGGTGACTGTTATAAATATGTGCTGGTTGTCAAGCTCCCAAGTTTTGATCACATGATCTTGGGGATGCTGTGATAGTTGTAAGTGTAAGGACTGTTTGTAAGTCACTTTTCTTCAGCACTGTCATAACTTTGAATGGCTACTAAACAGTTGCAAGATGAAGACTACCTGTACATAGGTGGATACAGTACATTTTAGAAGGTATTTTATACCATTTTTTTAAACTTGGGATTGCTATTTTGAAATTTGTCTTGTAGGTATGTAACTATTTGCAGTTTTGATCAGTGACTAAGATAAGGTGCTCATATTCTAATGATTAATTCTATAATCTTTAGGATCTGACAAATAAGAGTTTTTATTTATTTGTTTTGGTAAATTTCAGGTAGTTTATGCATCTTTGAATATGTTCTGTTACTCTCTGCCTAATTTGGTGAAGTACAAATTATCTTTTTATTTTTTGAAGCAGAAGGATTTTGTCACTGCACTAATCTTTATGGCAAAAAAAGATGCCTTGCAGACTTGACAGAATTCCTGGAATGAAACAAAAGCCAGCAGTGGGACTCGTGATGACTTGGCCCAGGGCGGTATTCTAAATCAAAGAACTGCGAGTCGCATGAGTCGTAGTAGAATTGCTGTATTGCGTGCTTTTGAGAATTTATACACGTTGAATAAAACAAACACACTATTTATTTCAATGTGAGAAGCTTACAACAGAATCCAAGATGATAAAGGATCTGGCTGACGTATTTCATTTAAAGAAAAGGTTTCCCCTGCCAGTTGTGGCCGACTCTAAGGGGCAGTGCTCATTTCCATTTCATAGCCGAGAGCCAGTGTTGTCTCAAGACGCTTCCGTGGTCATGTGGCCAGCATGACCATACACTGAGGCGTGTGGGCACTGTTACCTTCCCGCTGAAGGCGGCACCTATTTATCTACTTGCATTCTGATGTGCTTTCGAACTGCTGGGTTTGCAAGAGCTGGGGTAGACAACGGGAGCTCACTCTGTTACCCGGCGGCGCTTGGGTCTTGAAGCCAGGCTGTTTTATTCACTCGCTGTTTATATACAGCATCTCCTCTAAACAAGCTCCAAAGAGACTTGCAAGATATTGAAGAAACCCATCTTGTTTTCAACATAATGCTTACCCAGTTGCATGCAGGTGCAGTATACACCTGCAAGCATATTTTTGCATGTTATAGAGTAGCAACCTCAGGCTAATCCGTTGGAAGCCAGTCTGAAAGCATTGCCACTAAGCACAGTAATAAAGGGTGGACTTCTCAAAAACCCTTATGAAGAGAACCTCTGCGGCCTACCAGGAGATGGGACGGATGTTTGTCTGCTGCGCCTTTTTTCACTTTTTGTACATGAATTGAAACATAGGTGGATGCCAACATCTGCCTTTTTTCTCATGCTCATGATGCATTGTATAACTTGAAAAAGGTACAGATCATTGTGTACGTTAAGGAAAGGCAGGCCTCTCTGATGTGCTTGGCATTACATATGCCCTTGACCATCATCTTGGCGATAACATCTCTGTTATGGAGGTCACAGAAGGCTGCAATATGCACCAAACTGGTGTTTCTCAACCGTGGCAATTTGATGATGGGAGAATTCCAACTCCCAGAATTCCCCAGCTGGTTTAGCTGTCCATCTATCTTCAAGTTACCAATACTGCACTAAACAGTTTTGCCCTTTGCTTTGAAAAAAGCTTCCCCTGCATCATGTCACCTGCCTTTGCATTCTTTTCCTGATTTTTGCATTCCTTTTTCCATCAACCATCAGTCTGAATATATTCCTCACCAAGGTTCAAGTTCTTCTCTTTCCCCTTTCAGTCTTTTTTCTGATGTCTTTTCTGGGTTTCTGTAAATCTTCCTTCCTCCTTCCACAATGTGCTGATACCTCCCTTTTTATATTTGAGTGGTGTCGTTTTGGCAGTAGAAGGAGCTCATTCTTAATTTTCACAAAAGCAGTTTTCAAATACCAATTATCGTCAGATGAACGAGAGCTAAGAATGAGTTTTCTGTACACAGAGAAAAAAATGGGCATCCTGCAGTTGCTAGAATCCGTTAAATGCCCTTTGGAGGAAATAATTGAAATGAGGAAGAGATGGCTTTCAAAAAATTTTGGGGAGGAAAATCCTGTATTCTGTTCAAAACTTTGAATAACATTATTAAAAGAAATTTTGAGAAGGGAAAGATTACCTTCTTTAAATGCCTTTCGCTTGATCCCTATTGAAGAGCAGTTAAGGGTGCTTTGCAAAAATGTGCAACTGAGACATATACAGCATTTCTGGACATTGCTCCTTGCTGGGGCTTGCTTTATTGCTTTTTTGTTCCATTTAGACCATGAGACCTGCTGAAGCTACTCTGCATATCATGTCTAAGTTTCCAAGTTGGGGATGCACAAATCAGTGTCAGTCTTCTAAGTGCTCACACTTAAGTCCTTTCAACCATTTAAATTAGTCTGTTTAAAAAGAAAAGAAAGGCAAAATGTTATTTTTAAATATACCCAGTTCCTAACACAGACATCTTTGTAGTATGCAGTGCCCGTGCAATTCTGTGCATGATTGTTAAGGTGAGATTTTGGGAAAGTACTGGGTTCTGATTTTCAGGTAGTCCTCAGCTTGTGACCATTCATTTAACAAAGTTGCGAAGACACTCTAAAAATGCGATTTAGGGCTGATCCTTGTACTTATAATCATTGCAGTGTCCCTGCAGTTAGGTGATCAAAATTTGGGTGCTTGGCAGCATGTACAGTATTAACAATGGTTGCAGTGTCCTAGGGTCACACGATTGCCATTTGCAAACTTCTCAGCTGCCTTCTGACAAGCAAAGGGTTAGGGTTAGGGTTAGGCTTCTGACAAGAAGCTAAGCAAAACCTAGGGTTTTGCTTGCCTTCTGACAAGCAAAGTCAATAACAGAAGCTGGATTTGCTTAGCTACTGTACCAAAAAAGTTTATAAAATTGGGCATGACTCATTTAATGACCACATCACATAACGACGGATGTTCTGGTCCCAACTGTGATCATAAATTGAAGACTACCTCTGTATAAATTCAGGCAATGTGAGGTTCTAAAAATGCAGACCTAAATTCTCACTCTCTTCTCTCTGAAATATTAGACAAGCAAGCCCTTGTAGGATTCTCTGATTGTGGCAATGCCATTGTAGTCTGTCTCTGTAACTTGAGAAAAAAAAAATTTTAAACGTCAAATTTACACAATTCTTGCCCATTTCCTCCAAAGCTCTAGGCAGACACCTTTAAGAACTGATTGGGCAGAAAGCTTGTCAGCCTCCTCCCTCTCCACACCCAAATGTATATTACATTGACTAACATAGTATGCACAGGAAGTTCTTATTTTTAGCTCTAAGTTTCACTATTTTTTGCTTCTCTGTGAAACGAAGAACAACATGGATAAATGCCACTGTATGGTCTTGACTGATGTTACATGGGGCATATCGTCTCAGAGAAGAGAGCCAAAGCATCAGTAGGAAGATAACTTGTAAAACCAGCTTAAAGGAGTTTATTTGTCGTGAGTTTGCTCTCAAGCTCCTCTTCGCTTCAAGGGATTGATTTCATTTTAAATTCAGGGGTCAGGAATTGTGGTTTGACGTGACCCGAAAACCTGGAGATGGGTTCCGAAAGGAAAATCTGAAATAGATAAAACAGTTTTACTTTCAAAGAAAAAATGGTGGGTGGAGTGGGATACATTAGTTGACCCTTTTCCGGCCCCCATTCTGAAATAGTTAATTTGTTTAAAGTTACAATATAGCTAAATATCTTTATCCAGTATTTGTGTTTGGTTAATTAAGTTACTCTTTAAACACGTTTTGAACTGCTTTGCTTTATAAGACAATCACAAGCAAGTAAATCTATTGATTGAGCAATCTAGAGGCAAGGATTGGAATCAGATACAGTAGGTAAAAATACATTTGAAAAAAGTACAACTGGCTTCCGAGTATCGGGCTTTTGTTTTCTCCTTGCTTATTTAAATTATTTTTAATTATTTACTAAGTCAGTGCCCTACCTTTTTGCTCTACGCTTCTTACACTCTTTCAATGAAGGGGTATGGTAGAGCATCAGATCTATCTGGGAAAGTTTGCATTCATTTCCCTCTTCAATCCAGAAAGTTTGCTGAATCTTGAAATCTTGAAAGCACCCATCAGAAAACAGCTTTTTTGCTGTCCATCTGCAACACACACACATTAATTCAGTTATGGAATCTGGAAGTGAAATAATGGCCAACCATTTAAACAGTATTAAACTTGGAATTTGACTCAGGGTGGAATGTGGACCTCCACTCAGATCAAGGAGAGAAAGCTTCCTGAGAATCCTACCACCAAGGAATCTTCATCTTCAGGAATTCCTTGAGCCTTCTTGGTGAGGACCACTCTCCTCTGGAACTGTGCCAACTCTTTGGATGACTACCTTTCTACTTACTGTTTGAAAAGGCTCTTCAGACAGCATGTGTCGTGCCGAGATGGAAAGTCATACTGTCTTCAGGGTGGGGGTACATAGATGGTGTCGGTTCTTTTTGTTGGTTTGAATTTTACTCTGAATTGGTTTTCTTGTAAGCTCCTCTTGAGTCTCCAGACTGAACCAGCAAAGAAACTGGAGTGACTAAAATATGTTAATGTTCTCTCTTGTGAGTCAGCTCTCGTGGATGAAGGTTAGAGGCAATCATTTTGTTACTAGGGTTGGGGCATCTCTTTTTTTAAGCCTCGTTTTTCATGGGTGGGCAATGAGGATGATGATTAGGGTTTGCTTAACAACTGAAAATGGGAAGTGTGCTTTGGAGCTTGTAGGAATATGTTGTACTTTGGATGATGACATATGTTTTAATTTATTGATTAGAAGTTTAGTTAAGATTTAAGAAAAGAGCTTGAATAAATGTCAGTATCCACATGGCATCTCATAGCGGCTTTGGTATTTTAATGCATATGCGCATATTGGAGAATCGAGCAAATCTTCCTAATTTTAGCATATATTGTTAAATGTGCAAAATGGGGACTTATCCTTCTTTCCTGTTGGGGGAATATGTATGCGCATGTGTGTGCTTGCTTGCATTGGAGGTGTGGGTACAACACTTATTCCTCATGGAGGAGATGCACATGTCTCTGTTTTGGAGATGAATGAGTGATGAATGCTAAAATAGAATATGCAACTCATTTACCCTTTCTGTATTTGCACATGTCAGGAACAATATATGTCTGCTATCCAAAAATGCCACATTTTTGCTTGTTAAAAAAGAGTCTTCGAGTACACAGGATGAATCCAAGAAGATGAACCCATTAGCAAGAGTATCAGGTTGGTAAGGGCAGGCTGTTGTTTTCAGTTTGTTTTCCTGGTCAAGTGCAATAACTGCATCCATGCTCAGAGTTGTGGCACATCCTGCCTCCTCACTGAAACTCCTTTGGGCCTTCATCTTTGGAGCACTGCAGGGTCCTGTTATATATATCTCATGTACTTCACCATTTGTCCCTTCAGTCACATTAAAAATGATAGTTTGTTGAAGAGTCTTGGAGGGGCTCCAGGGATAATCAAGGCTTTTGAAGGGGCCCCAGCCCTTAATGCTCATTTGTGACAATGCTCACAGTTCCCCAAACTCTTCAGCTCATTGACCCTTTCATGAAATTTCAGATTGTTTATTGACCCCCAAACATTTATTACATGAAAATAATTTAATAAATACTACTTTAACAAATAGTACCACTACTATTAATAGTAATATCCCGTGATGATACATTTAATAAACATTTGCCTATCCCAGGCAATATTTACTTAAGGACTCAATAAGTGGATAAAAATACCAAATCCTGTCTAAACATCTAGCTGACTGTGTGACCGACCATAATAATAAGAGACAATTCAAGGCTGTTCTTGCTGGTGGCTCATCATCGAATCCAAGCTAACACTATCTCCCCGCTAGCCACTTCACTTTCAGGACTAGGAATTGGTGTGGAGCTCTACAGAGACCCCAAAAAATTAATTAACCCCAATTGACCTTCCATCATTTCCTCTTTTGACCCCCAGCCATTTCTCAAGCCCTTGGATAGTCCCATTGTCCCTTAGGGGTCAGTATTGACCACTTTGCAGAGCCCTGACTTTTAAGTGCTGATCTAGAACTGGGGAGATCTGGGTTCAAGTCCACCTGAACCATGGAAGCCTTTGGCTGAACCTTCCTCGCAGGGAAATGTTGTGAAGGTAAAAGGAAGGGGCATCTCTATGCTGCCTAGAATTCGTAAAAGAAAAGCAGCATAAAAAAGGAATGAATTAAAGAAAGAATGAATTAAAATAATGAAAAAACGGTATAAATGCAATAAGTAACGTAAACTCAAAAGGGTGTGAGTTGCTGCCTGCTCCAATAAATGGTGCCTTCTTTTATAAGTACTTCTTTTAAAAGTACCCTGGGACTTTCAGATGTGTAGAAGGCATCCTGAGATAGACCAGTCTTGCGAAGTCAGAATTTGGGAGCAGTGTAATATTAGGGCCAGTGCTGTACATTTTGCAGCTTTTTAGGTGTTCCGTGTTAGTCTGCCCAAGAGGAGTGATGAGAGAGAAATTAATATAATCTACCTCCTCAAGTCTCAAAGCAAAACATTTAGTTTCCTCCTTAATTAACTGCTTCCTGTCCCAGTCGTTGCACATTCGTGAAGCCCTTTGTTTTAAGATATTTCTATTACCTTAGTCCCTATATGATTTTACACACAGAGATGTGTAGCTGGATAGATAGCGAGATGGATAAGAGATGAACTGCATTCATTCAGAATCCAAAGCACTTAACATAGCACACACTAAATAGATTTCTACAGATTTTAGCAGGTCCTGCAAGCTGATCTTGGATCATAAACTTCAGACACTCTATCTGAAGCATCACTTCCTCCTCTGCCTTCCTTAATGCTTCCCCTTTTTGGGTGTTTGACTGCCTTTGTTTTCTCAGATAATAATCAGTGGTGGGGTAAATATCCATGATTAATGAGAAATACAATGAGTATTGTGTAATGCTATCCCTGAGGATCTAATTTTTGATATTTTGGACTTTTGGATGCAGCATTTGTTTGTACATTTTTATGGGCTGTCCTCAGCTTTTAACCCCTTTTAGGCCCAACTAGCTTGGACTCCTCTGTTTCCATGTGACCTCCCTTGTCAATTAACATCTGTTGTGAATGCTGTATATCTGCGTAATACTAGATTGGCAGGATCCCAGGATAATTTCAGTGGGACTTTATTGTTGCATAAGGACCAGATTTGCTTGAAAGATGTATGTACTGTAATGTTGGACAGCATTCAAAACTTTGTGCCTTGCAATCTGAAATGAAACACTCCATTCTGCTCCATCAATAGACCCAGGTCTTCAGCAGTGGGCAAGAGGATACAGCAAAGGAGAGAGAGGAGAGGCCTGTTGAGGTCTAATGGGCAAATTAAAGGGTAGTGGAAGAGTTCATGCGTTAAGGTGGAAAATCTCAACCACAGCCACCCGCAGCCCAGGCTAAAGGAGAAGTGCCAGATCTTAAAAGGGCCTCTTTTTGCTGGCAGTCAGTGTTAATAATTTGGGCTAGATTCTGACCTTCTCTTTCAGAAGGAACCACAGACCAAAGGTGGAAGGTTTGTATGCAGGAAGTCTCCAGTTTAGTCCCAGGTATCTCCAGTTTGAAAAATAAGATGATGGGAAAGACTCTTCTCCCACTGTGGTCAAGAGAGCTTCTGCCAGCTGGCCACACCAAGCTAGATGAGATAGAGCGAGCGAGTATAAGGTAGTTGCTTGTGTTCCAGAAGTCCAAGCTCTGTTTGTACTTGGGGCACTTGGCTGTAAAATGAAAAAAAAAAAACACAGTGTCTGTATTTTAAGTAAATATTGTATGGAGAAGACTTTTTATAGGACCCTAAATATTTACTTCTTTCTGTTTGACACTCTTTCCTTTTCAGGAATAGCACAGCCTAGCAATAAGCAAAGTTTCTGGAACTGGAGGCACATTTGCTCTCTGTTGTCAAATGAAGAGTTGATGGAGTTTGTACTGTGCTTGAGTCTCTTGTGACTGTGATTTGGGAATGGGGGGCTTTGCCATGTGTAGTCAAGCAGCCCCTGATGACTCCTCTTTCCAGGCAGGGGGGAGGATCTGGAAAGAGGATCTGGGTGAGCTTTAGTGTGGGGTCTGGTTTGTTGGGCTTCAACTGTTAGAGAATCCATTAGGTGCAGAAATAACGTGCAAATGTTCCCAAGCCTATAAAGCTTGACTACATATGTTAATCTGAGCTGAAGATTACAAGTTTGTTATGGTATATTCTGCTTATCCCAGCAGGGTTCAGGCATTCTTTTCAGGAGTTTCAGGCTACAGAGATGCACTTGAACTTGCTTCATTGACGAAGTGGATTGTTGATCTCTTGTGAAGGTCTTGGATGCAAATAAGTACAAAAATATATATAGTCATAATCCATCAGTGTAGACATTAATGACTGTTAATTTTTGATTATATCCATCTGCCAAGGAGTTTGGGGAAGCAAACATACTTTATTTTTTATTATTTGTATCCTGCCCTTATTATTTTTACAAATAACTCAAGGCAGCAAGCATACTCAGCATTCCTTCCCCCTCTTCTTTTCCCCTCAACAATAATGCTGTGAGGTGAGTTAGACTGAGATATAGTGACTGGCTGAAGGCCACCCAGTTGGCTTTCATGACGAAGGCAGCCTAGAATTCACAGTCTCCCGCTTTCTAGACTGGTGCCTTGATTACTAGACCAAACTGGCTCTCCAGTATATAGTATTCCTTCCATTTTATTATCTCAACTACCCGGTGAAGTAATGTAGGCTCTTAACTAAGTGATTAGCTCAAGACCCATCAACACAGCTTGAACCTAAGCATTTGAACCAATATTCAGACTGAGCTTAA
>JANHZU010006358.1:104297-136926 GCA_032468055.1 Acrochordus granulatus | reverse complement strand
TTGCCATTTCCTTCTCCAGTGGAGTCCTGTAGCTCATTTTCCACTAGATGTCCAGGATCCCCAATAACATCTAGCGCAGTCCTTGTTAACCCGGGCAACGACCGAGCCAGTATGGATTTCTGTAATTTACTTCTCATATTTTTTATGGGTGGGAGACTCTTTTTGTTTGGCTCCTCATTGAGACCTGTCCAGTATGGTTGAACCTCTGGCAGACCTCTCATCTTCTTCAGAGCACAGAAACCCCCCAACCACAGCAAGGTTGTGCCTCACTAGGGGATGTCAGTCTTCCTATTTTGCATCTATTCTTCATTTTAGAACTTTTTGTCTTTTTTATTCATATCTTATATCTTCTCTACTCTGCTTCAAATTTGATATACCCACAATTCCTCATAAATTGACAAATTCCAAATCATTTACATCCATAATTGCATATAAGGTTCATATCTTTAAATCTCTTTCAAATACTTTTGGATAAAAATACAAATCTTAAGAAAGGGAGAACCAAAGAGCAGATTATTTTTTTCTTTCATAATTCATATCCAATAATCCAGTCCTAAATATAATAAGTAAGTAAATTTATTGTTGTAACCATAGGTCATAACATTGGAATGTCATAAAATACAATAAAACAATACAATTATATAATAGAGTAATAGAAGTATTAGATACAAAATAAAGCCAAAGCTACAACTAAGCATTTAATTCTTTCTTTTTAAGTTTAAATGACAGCAGAACAAAAGTAGCAACTTGATTTCTGACATTTGGAAACTCATCTGCAAGGAGATAATTCAGCTCTTCAAAATCAGAGCCCTTGAGTTCATTTGCCATTTGGCCCTGATCTCATTGTAAATGGGGCAGTGGAGGGCATAATGCATGACCAAGACCATAAGGACAAAGGTGTTTTTCGACAGGAAGTATAAAAAATCTCTCTTTGAGATATGTGGAGGGGACGGTCTGTAGGTGAAGGGATATTAAGCTTTTCTCTGTGAAACACTGATGATGTTAACCAGACACTGGGAGAGCCTTCTTTATTTTTTATAATTATGATACCAAGATGAAAATTTAGATGATTGTACCACAGTGTCATCTTTATTAGCATCCCTTTCAGAAAACCCATCTTTAATAATTTTCTCTATTCTAAGATTCAAGTTCTCCCAAGGTGGTAGGGAAAACATTTACAGAATGGATGAGAAAAGTTGTAAAAATACACTTTGAAAACTATCCCAATCAGTCGTAAAATTTGCTGACTGCCTTTTTCTGTTTTAAAAAATCCCACTCCCCTGCCCAGCAGTAGCCACCCCTTGGCCCCAGTGCAGTACTCCATGTCTCCCTGGCCACCTGCACACCTTCCCACCCCCAGCAGCCACCCCCAGTTCCAACATGCTCATGGTGCACCTCCTCCACCACCCATGGACACTCTCGTGCCCATCATTGACAACCTGAAGAAATTACAGTTTCTCCAAAACCATTATTTCATCACAATAATGCTCCCCAAATGATGGACTATAAATAACTCCAAAAATTATTGATCATTTAGATTGTAGTTCAAAGAGAGATAAGGTTAAATTAGACAGTTTCTGAGAGAGAAATTTGCTTCTTCCACAAACATACGCTATTCACTATAAATGCTCTTTTAAGATATGTTGCTTTTCCTTCATAGACAATTATCCTCAAACCATCACAAGGAAGGTGAAATGCATGCGTATCGAAAATCCACATTTTGCAACAATCATAACAAACTGTGAGGACAGCACTTGTTGTGCTATTTTTGCTGATGGCACTTCAATTATATCCAAGCCACAAGGAACATACCAGGTGAATTGGAAATTAAGATCTGTCAAGAGCTTTAGACTCTTTATCTCAGTGTTCTGTTTGTCTCAGTGCTTTCCATTTCCAGCAATTCCTTCAGGAATGGATGGCATGCAAATAAAGTAAGTAAAAAAATTGTTTAACCATTTCTATGAAAAGCAATTAACATGCAGCTCCTAATGATGGATAAATGATTATTCTTGAAAGCAAAAAGTGCAACGGTTAAGAAAAAGTGAGAGTTACACCAAGCAAGCAGTTATACTGAGTGAGAAAAGTATTGAACTGCTCATTTTTCATGCCCATTCATCCTGATAACAGTCAGGCTTCCCATAGTACCTATTAGATATAATACTTCACCTGTTACATTAGATTTTTTTTATGCCATACTAGGAAGAGGTACACTAGCTTCCATTGTAGTCTTTATTTGTAGTAATGCTTTTAAGAGAATTAGATGGATATCACCTGCATATTCTCTGTATTTATGTAGAAGTTTTGCCTGCTTTTTATTTTAGCTGACTTGCTTGCTTTGGGAGTTGTGTTATGTTTTGCCAGGGTGTATGTTTTGCTTGCTTGTTCTTGTGTGATATGGTCAAATCTTTCTTTGAGGTTCATCAGTTGCCTGCTGTGAAATAAAAGCTTTATTATTTGGGACTCAATATACTGGTCACATTACTTGCTTATTAGTTTAAATGTTGGAGCATAAAACTAAGTGCAAAATAGTGGTTTTACATTGTAAAATTCAGGTCCCTTTATCCTTAAATTCACAAACACGTTGCATTTCTTTTAGGCTTACTAGTCTGCATTTTAAAAAAACCTGATATTTTGTAACTAAGGAAGTATGTCATGATAACTGTTCTGTCAGATCTCCATAATGTTCTTTTGAAATTGCAAATGTGCTCACTAGTCACAAATGCTGAAGACCTTTGAAGTGCTAAAGACCTAGGTATGTTTTCTGACAGCTGAATTTTTTTTTCTTTTATTGTGGTAGATTTTACCCATAAACAAAGGTTCCCTCTTCATTGATGAAAATTACTCTGCAGTTTACTCTCCAGAAACATTTGAAAAAAATAATAGTGAATTGATGTTCAGTGACGAGAACCACCATGTAGGGAAATATATTATGAAACACAATTCCAAGATTATCTGTGAGATGACAGATCCTGCAGGAAATATTTTCAAGGTAAAATGGAAAGATTATTTTTCAAATCATTGAATACTTTGTTATATGTAAGTTGTTTTAAAATTTCTTAATGATTAACTATTTGGTTTTTAATTGTGATATATTTGAAAATGCTTAACTAGAATATCATATAATGATAATGATAATGAGGGGTTTGTTTTCCTTAAGGATACATTTTGCTCCTGGATAATCAAAAATTTATTCCCCTAGGCCATAATTTCATCAATTTATGAATCTGGAATGTAGACAATTATAATAATGTACCCAAGCCAAAATAACTTCAGATAGTCTCATTCCAGAAATCTCAGTACTGATATTGTATATTGTATTCTGTGCTGACAAATTTACTTATCTCTAATGTGGATTGCTTTAAAAAATATAGTAATTTCAGTATTACCTATTAGCACTGGAAGGACATTGGAAAGAACCACTTTTATATATTTGAAAAGAGCAGAAAATGACGCTTTATCCACAGGTAGTCACTGACTTATTATTTATTCAATTTGTATAGCTGCCCCTCTCAAACAATGACTTTGAGCAACTTATGATCATTTGCTCTGTAATCCCTCAAAGTTGTGACAGCAGTGAGTGAATGGTGGTTATAATCGGTCCTCAGAGTTCAGGCTATCCCAACACTTCCACAGTCATGTGATCATTATCTGGGCACTTGGCAACTGGCTTATACTTAATAACTGCTTTCAATGCTCCGGGATCATATGATTGCCATGTACTAACTTTCCTCTAGCTTCCCCAGAAAGTTAGTGGAGAAGCTAGAAGAGAAGGTCGCAAGTCTTTGTGACCCATGTACCTCTCCTCCCAGTCCCTACATACTTGCACCAGGCTAGTCACTTGCACACCCCCATGCACTTTCCCTGAGCCCTGCCATGCGTCACTCACACCCTTGTTCACCCCCTTGCACCCTCTCCCATCCAGCAGCCATCATTTGTCTGCCACCCTACTTTTGAGCCAAGTCTGGCAACTAATTGCACATCAGACCCAAACTTGGGTACTGGAGTCTCATCTTATTCTACAAATCTAACTGAACCTTCTTCTCCAGAGTAACTAGTTCCTCACTATCCCAATCAGGCAAGACATGGATCTTACTGCAGTAGTCAGATGACTCATTTTCTGGGTTATTTGGCCATAATAAGTTCAACTGTTTAGCTATTATTTGATAATGCAGACTCATCCTTTGATGCTTTTTGCCTTTGCTTTCGTTGTCATGCTTATGTTTAGTTTTTGGGCAAATTCTTTTTTTAACCACTATTATTGCTGGAATTCCCTATCCTCCTCATCAAAGCGGGGAGGAGAAAGAATCACTGCAAAGGCTGGAATTGGATAGTAACCAATCCAAATATTGCATGATTGTGGCACCTCCTTTTTTAGATGTTTATATGAAAGATGTTTCTGCATGCACACTGTCAAAGATTTCAAGATACAGAAGGAACTTGGGGAAAGATATTTGAGAAAAAGTGTTTTTTTTTCTATTGCAGGTCATGGCTGATGGTACCATATCTACATTCATTCCCACCATTGATGTTGATAGCAAAGACACTGAACCCACAGAAATTAAGACTCCCGTGATATATGGGGAACATGCGCCCAGGTATGTTGTGCATAAATGTTATGGACTTAATTGTAACTCTTCACATAATTATTATGGAATTATTCTTTCTCAGTTTGCTCTGCATAATGGAACTGATCCCATCTGTGGAACTGTTGATCTAGATTCTTCATTGTCCATGCCGATGGCTCAGGAACTGAACTCCTCCGCACTAAAGATATAGAAGAATATCTGGCAATGGCATATGGTCAACCCAGCACAACTGTTCTTCAAGAGGCAATACAAGAATGCCCAGGTAGGAATGCATCATTTCACTGAGATGTCTCTTGTTTCTCTGAGCCTTACTCCAGAATTAGATTTCTGAAAACTTGAAAGCAGAAATTTCCTCTGAATAAAGACATATACACTTGCTGGAAGAAATGGAAGCAGTGGCAGATTTCACCTTCTTGGGCTCCAAGATCACTGCAGATGGTGACTGCTGCCATGAAATCAAAAGACACTCCTTTGACGCTTTAAAGGCCAAAACCAACACCTTGAATTACACTCAGAAGCAGACTGGCAACCAATGCAGCTCACAGAATAAAGGTGTTACATGGGCCATTCTACTGGCCCTTACAATCATCTGCACAGCTGCATTCTGCACCAGTTGCAATATCTGGATGCTCTTCAAGAATAGTCCCATGTTGAGCATGTTGCAGTAATCCAAAACAAAGATGACAAGGGGATGAGTGACTGAGTGAATGGACTCCTGGTCCAGGAAGGGGCGCAACTTGTGCACAACACAAAGTTGTGCAAATGCTCTCCTGGCCATGACTGCCACCTGCTCCTCAAGCAGGAGTTGTGAGTCCAGTAGAACCCTCAGATTGCACACCAGGTCTGTCTGGGGTAGTGCCATGTCACCTAGAGTTAAAGATGTTAAAGTCCCAGAGCCCGGACCCCCAGATACCCAAAGCCAAGCAGTCTTGCTAGGATTCAACCAAAGCCTGTTGTCCCCCATTCAGACCGGTACAGCATCCAGGCACCAAGTCAGGGCTGAGGCAGCATCACTTGGATCACCAGGGATGGAGATGTAAATCTGAGTGTCATCAGTGTACTGATGGTACCTGATCCCATGGCAATGGATGATCTCACCCAGCAGTTTCATGTAGATGTTAAAAAAGGATAGGAGAAAGTACCGAGCCTTGCAGCACACCACAAAGTAATAGTCGTGGGCTGGACTTCTCTCTCCCTGTTAATACCGATTGGGATCGGCCTTGGAGAAAGGAGCCAAACCAGTGCAAAACTGCATCGCCCAGCCCCAGCTTCCGCAGCCAATGCAAAAGGATATCATGGTTATTAAACGCCTGGGAAATCAAGGAGAGCCAGAATGGATGCACTACCTCATTACACTCCCACCAAAGATCATCAACAAAAGCAACCAATACTGTCTCTACCCCATAAATGGGCCTGAACCCAGACTGAAAAGGGTTCAGAAAATCTGTTTCCTCCAGGATCCTCTGAAACTGCCATGCAATCATTTTCTCAACCACTTTCCCTAAGAAGAGCAAGTGGGAGACTGGATAATTGTTGTCTAGACAGGTGGAGTCCAACAATGTTTCTTTTAACAGGGGAAAAACAGGGCCTCCTTAAAAAAAAGTGAGGCATCTGTCACTGCATGGACTCACCTGTAAGTCACCATCCTGGCAGATTTCATCATCCAGGAGGGACAAGGATCTAATTGACAGATGATTGCACTAACAGCATTGAGGGCCCTGTCTACTTCATCAGGGGCAACCAGATCGAATTGTTCCCAGATAACTGGGCAAGACTCTGCCCTCATATCTCAGGTGGATCCACATCACACATGGCTTCCAAATGGGACTGAATCTGAGCGACTTTATCTGCCAGGTGCTCAGCAAATTTTTCTGCACAGCCCTGCAAAAGGTCTCCCAAATCCCATCTACCAAGAAGGGATCAGATGACTCCAAATAGGGCCAACAAATGGCACTTTGCAGACATAATAAGGGCAGAGAATTAGTCACATTTCGCCACCCGTATCACCACAAGGTAGATCTTAACAGCAGTTTTAACTCGTGTTTGGTCGGATTCTTCCCCAGTCTTCCTCCAGTGGCACTCCAGGCATCTCTTTACCCTTTACCCACAACTCTTCTGTGAACTACAGGGAGTGCCGAGTGTGATGCGAAGAGAGAGAGGCCGCATGGGCTCAATCTATCCAAAGCCTCGGCTGCCTTTTGATCCAGGACATAACCAGGGCTTCAATAGGACCATGCAGCAATACCTCTGGGACATCCCCCAGCTCCTTCTGAAACTCTTCCAGGTCCATTCATCATTGAAGGTGGACCACTTGAATAGGTCTAACCTCCCTGCAGAGGAGGGTATCATAAAAGAATCTCAAGGACATCAGGGTGTGACCTGACCATGACAAGGCAGAACATTCTCGCTCTAGTTCATGTTGCTATTGCTCCAACAAGAAAATCATATCTGGAGTGTGGCAACTGTAGGGCTCAGAATAATCTGGGATAGGCCCATGATTTCCATGGAAGCCAAGAAGCAGATCCCAAGGACTAACTCAAATGGCAAATTGAAATCCCCCAGGACCATCAGCCTGGGAAAATCCACTGCCAATCCTGAGATGGCCTTGACCAGCTCAGGCAGGGAAGATGCTATGCAGGTACACGAGCAACAGTTCCAACTGATCCCAAGAGCCAGGCAACAAGAACATGGTCTCACAATCAGAGACTTGTGGAGCAAGTCCCCTGGAGGCAAACAGAGATTCTTGAATTACCACTGCCACCCCACCTTCCCTGCTATGGGGTCTTGGCTGGTGCAAAACCTTGAAACTGGCTGGACACATCTCCAAGAGGCAACCCCCTCCCTCAGGAGCCAGCCAGGTCTCAGTAATGCACACCAGGTCTGTATGCTCCTCAATGGTGTCACAAATGAGGGGAGTTTTATTATTAACTGACCTGGCATTCATCAGCAGCAACCAGACCTCAGGACTTCCAAGGGTATGCTGATCAGGGGCTGGGCATGAGCACAGAGGGCCAGAATATGTGACTGATACTAAACATCGGCAGCATCTTCCCCTGCAATGGCCTGCCCTCTGGCTCCTGTAGCACCTCATGTCCACTACCACATGAATATAATCTACCCTAGAACACCCAAAATGGGATTCTCCCTCCTATCTGAAAACCCCCCTTTTACAAGCCATAGGTTCTGTACTCCATCACAATCACACCCAAACACAGCACATAGAAGAAACAACCTAGAAGGAGGGGTGATACAGGAGCCCCCAGCACTATAGCATAAGCTCTCAAAATCTCACAGGGCTCCCCCTTCTTCCCCCCTCCACACAACCACACAATGCCCCCTCCACACCATGCTCTTTCACCACTGAACCACAGGGCTCTTAGATTTAAACTGCTATTTAGGCCATTTTCTGACTAATGGACCATTGGAGTTATGCAGTTAACCCTGACCTGGAGCTAATTGGTCAGACTGATGAATTATACCCTGCCACTAGTAATGGAGTTGCAGGCAAGATCAAGTTCATATTGGAAGTATTAATAGGGAGAATTGACAATCTTTGCCTGAAGGGGGTCTAGTATCCAAATAACATAGAGGATTTGGATGAAAAAGAAAAGATCATTGTAGTAAGTCTGTAAATACTAACTGCAAGTGAAGTTCATCTAATTCCTACAGTATATTGCCAGAGTGATGAATGAACATGCACAAGAGAGGTATTTGTGGCTGAGGAATGTAATGACTAGAAGAGGAAAGTATGGTCCCCTTCAAGGACTTAAGGGGATGACACAGAGAAGAATACTAAGGCCTCTTTTCAGTTGTTCCAGGCTGTAGGATATACAATGATGCCCCCCAAATACGTGTCCCAACTAAATGGACCCACAACCTGATTCTGTTGTTTATTTGTTTCCCACCTTTATTATTTTTATAAGTAACTCAAAGCAGTGAACACACACAATACTCCTTCCTCCCCCTATTTTCCTCACAACAACAACCCAGTGAGGTGGCTAGGTAACTTCTAGCTAGAACTCAACAGTCTCCCAGTGATTGGCCCAAAGTCACTTTCATGTCTAAGGCAGGACTAGAACTCACGTCTTCTGCTGATGGACCCAAAGTCAGTCACCCATGGCTTTCGTGCGTAAGGCAGGATGAGAACTCGCAGTGTCTTGGCTTCTAACATGGTGCCTTAACCACTAGACCACACTGGCTCTCTCCAGTTATTGCCTGATATGCTTAAGGTGGTTACTGAATGAATTAGGGGCATGCAGGACATTTTAGATTCTAACCATTTTGAGTGCCCAGATTGACATTGGAACAACTATTATACATTTTCAGATGGGCTGTTTGGCTTGTTTGGGAAGGGGTTCAAGCTTGAAAGATGACCAGGGGCTTGAAACAGAGCAGTTCTAATCTCATTTCGACTGAGGCAGTCTGTTTGGGCAGAACAGCTGTTTCCAGCCCAGAATGAGGTAGGGGATTGAATTAAACTATTTGGGAGGTTTACACAATATATGGACCCGTAAAGAAAGTAAAATCAAAACCTTAACTTAGCTGAGAGGCCTTTGTAGCAGCTGCTAGGTTTGTCTTTGACTCGGTTAAGTTCATTGCGGGAATAATAGTGAGTAAAACACGCTCTCCCATGTTCTTAGGTAAGTAGCAAGAGAAGAGAGTATTTGTGGAGGAAAAAGGCGGCTCAGATCGCCAGTCAGTCATGAAGCTTACAGGCTAAAGCAAGGCCATTTTTAAACCTTAGTTTAAAATTTGTTCTCGGTTCAGTCATCGGGGATTGGGTTGAATTGGATGGCATCTAAGCAGATTAAAATCCTCTAAAGCAACTTTGTGAAGTAGGAAGTGAGAGGCATGCTAGATTTGCTTTTCTGATGAGCAGCAGGGTGTTTTATTTATCTGAAAGAGTCATTTACCTTTCCCCAATAATTTACCTTTAAACTGGATTAACTGAGAATCTGGTAACGGAGGCAGAGAAACATTTTCTCTGCATAATCTTCCTTTGCCTGGCTAATCATTTTTTTAAAAATAATTGTAATAATGGATGCAAGCGTATTATCAAGAGTCTTGTGCAGTTTAGCTAATATTGAATGCATCCTGTTTTCAATACATCTCAAAGTCTGAGAAGTCCGGCCCTAGTTCTACTGCATATGATTTAACCTTTTTTAAAAAAAAAAATTAAGCACAGCACACGCCTCCTTGGATCTTTTGAGTAAATTGGCGTTAAATGAATATCACCTTGAGGGATGATGGTGCCATTTTTGCAAGGCTTTGAAAGAATCTCGGTGGCTGCTTCTGTTTTCTTTTCCCTGGCTTTTAATTGATTGCTCACTCTTCCTTAATGCAACCAAATGCGAGAGGTTTCAGTGACAGAAAGTGAATTTAAATGCATTAAATGTACTGTATTGCTTTCATCATCACTTCTGGCAGAGCTTGGTCATTTTCTTCTGCAAACTGTATTTTCCTTGGAGGTCGCAAAAGAAATATGCTTTGATATTTTCAGTCCGTTTTGTAGACTGCCTGGTCTTGTTTTGGAAAGCTACAGTGTATATGGACTTAAAAATAATTCATGGGAATGATCACAACTAATCACGTGAATTAGCCTAATTATTCAGGCTAATTGACTGTCTTTAAGTCAAGCTAATCAAGTATCTCAAATCAGACAATTCATGCGGAGACAGTGATAATTTATTATGTTACAGTTATTATGTTGTGGGGCAATTCCATGCATGGCAGCTTAGAAATAAGTCCTAAGCAGTTTCAGGGTGTTTAGGGTTGCATTTTGACCATATTATTGGGCTGGGAAAAGCATTGGGAGAAGCACTCTCCTGAACTGTCTTTTCAAAGCATCATGATGGTGTACGGTATGTCAGACGCTCAGCATTTCCTAGTTTTTGATGCATGCACAGGGGTGTATTGCGTGTACATTTTGATGCATTTTTGATGTATTACATTGATGTATTAATAATACATTGATAATAATAATTAATTAATAATACATTGATGTATTACATGCACATTTTGATGCATGCTGGGATTTACATGCAGTCCTGTTAATGTATTCCTTTTTTTCCTGGCAGTGGAATGGACATAAATTTTCCAGGCATCCAAGATTTCCAGACAGTGAGCAAAACTGGACTTGCATTGCATCTAAAGACTCTTTGTGGTTTTAGACTTTTTTAATTCTTTGGATGGTCTTACTCATAAGTTATGTGTGGTGAATTTCTATGTAGTTTGCAACCTTCATCCTACCCCAAAGGTAAAGTGAGCTCTTTAAGTCCAAGAAGTAAAATACAAAATAAGCCAATTTTTGTTTTAAAGGTTTTGAAGGATTTTATTGGTTTTTATTGCGTCAATGTTTTTATTGTACGCTGCCTAGAGTCATTTGATTTTGGCGGCATATAAATCTAATAAATAAATAAACTCTGAGGATCAAAGCTGTTCTTGTGTTTATTTCTGGGTAAGATGTTTAATTTGAGCTCCGTACTGTATCTTGTTCACATGTTCAACTAGTATTTTTGTTTGAAATGCATTTCTCTGATGGGCATGTGTTTTTGTTGTTTTACAGATTGAATTAAGCCCTGGGCAAAATCATTTTAAAAAAAGAAGCACAAACACCATTAGAGCCACTGAAGATCAATTTTGTTGTAAGTATTCCCCATTCTCTTACTATTAGAGGTGGAGCAGGTGTATGCATTGGTGTATGTGTGTATCACATGCATGCATGCAATGCACACCCTCCTTGTCTTAAAGTTGGAAATCAGGTTTCTTGTACTATAGAGAGGTTTGTTAAAACATCTTTAATCTGTTCAGGGAATTGTACCAACATCCTTTGTCTTTACTCTCAATATACTCGGTGTGCTGATGAAGTAGCAACGTTTCATCGGCCCAATATTTTAATTTTTTTTCAGATTTTGGGAAAAGAGGATTATTTTAATGCAGAATCAGTGCATTAGAATCTGCAGAAGCTTACGTAATTCTCCATCTTTCATTAGAGAATCCTGTTATGGCATTAAAATGGCAATTTTCTAACTAATGTTGGCAGTACTGTCTTGGACATTGGGACCTAGAAAAGCAGATTTAGAAGTGGTCCATACATAAACAAAACATGAATGGTCGCACCTTGCTCTACTTGGTGCTAAATTATTTTCAGTTTGCAGAGCAGTTGATGTGCTTCAGCAAAGTCATACATCTTCCATCTCCTCCAACGCCAGGCTGTTCCTCACATTTTTCCTTGCAGCTTTTTGTTTGTCATGCACAGGATAATGAGGAAAGGTAAAACATCTGGAACAAAGACATCACATACAATCTTCCAACCATTATTGATTGTTCCTATTCATTCCATAAGAAATTGCTGGTGATTCCCCTAGTTCCACAGTATACATGCTGTGGAGGCTTGTAGGCAGTGATTTTCAGTGGCAGCATCTCCATAATGGAATAACCTCCCCTTAAAATGTAAGCTATACCGTTAGCCATCATATCAGCCTTTCAGAAAGTGATGAAAAACTGAAGGCCTGTTGTGAATGACAGGATGCCAGGAGTGATTGATGTTCACTTGTTACGCCTTTATGGGCTCGGTTTCAATCTTGCCATGGGTGTTCTAGTTAGTTTGCTCTTGTTTCTTTGATGCTCTTAATTACTGTAAGCTGCTGAGAACCAAGACAGTATAAAGGCAGGCTAGTTTTGGAGATTATTTGAAGGCCTTCTGCTCTCAGACATCCAGAGGTCAAATCATCACTTTCCAGATTTAACTTATAAACTGGATCTTAGTTACCAATAACTTTCTTATTCCCTCAATTGCTTTTACTTATTATCATTAGCACCATTACCTTCATCAAAATCCATTCAAAAATGCGGATTTCGTAGAAGAGTACATTTAGAAATGCAACTCTAGATTATTTTAAGCAAATAACGCAATATAGGACTGGATAGACTGACATGCAAATAAATTCAAAAAGCAGAAATAGATTGATGTACACTCCCTTATTTGGTCATGGTCAGATTAAACTCCTTATCACAATGATCCAGGTGAGCATCTTGTTGGCATAGATCCAGGGGTACACAGTTTGGTGGCTGTGATTGTCAGTGTTCTTCAGACATATCCTTTGGACTCTGCCAGATTTTTGGTAATAACAAACCTTCTAAAATATTGCCCTGTATTTTATAAATGGCAATAGCATTGGTACTTTGTTAAGAAGATGTTAAAAATGGCAAGAAGCTGAGATGGTGGGTTTCCAGAAGCAGGGTGCTATTCCAGTAGTCTGATAAAAAGGAAATAAATGTCTGCCTTTGTCATCTGCAACCCTTCAAGTGTGGTGGACTGTAATATAAGTAGCGGGAGGATAGCTAGGAAAGGAGGGGTCTTGTAGGGGCATGAGGTTGGAGAAGGGCTTCTCCCCCATAAGTTGGCCTCTTCAAGTTGCCTGTGGTTTGTTAAAATCAAGCAGCCTGTCATAAACTTTTGGCATTTTTTTTTTCTTTGTAGAAAGAATGGATTTAGAGATTTCTCCATGGAGCTGCTCTTCATGACACATCCTAGTACACCGACTGGCAGTTGCTCAGAGAAATGATTAGAAGCCATCATTTTAAGAACAAAGGAGGTTGCCTTTAAATCAAGGTTAGATGATTTGCCTATCTATTCTACCATTATGCCTGCCCACTCTCTTCCCCAGCTTGAGGGCGTTTTAAACCGAAATCTTCCACATCATTCATCACATGCCCTGAATTATACTTGTGACATTTGCAGGCAAGCTTCAGAGTTAGTACTGCATATGATTATTCCTGTTTCCGCTGCTGTGGGCCAGAAGTGATGTAGTAGTGTGGCTGTGATAACTGCAGGAAAGACAGAGGTAGAATTTTTGGTGTTCTTCCCCCCCTGCTTTTGGAGTGCTTCTTGTTGTACTATTTTTTTGGGATTGACTTAAAAACAAGGTGTCTTCTGCTATCAAAGGTTCTATTCCCCTATTGCGTTGCTGTTAAAAAGGAGATACTGGAGTCCCACTAAAGTGTGACCAGTCTCCACTTGCTGAGACAGTCGGTCTCTTTGCAACAGCCTCAACTGATTGCTGCTAGTTGGCTGGACTCTACTGATGTGGTTAAACTGATGGCTGGTTTTGAGGTGTGGCAGCGTTACATTCTCAGTCTGTATTTTGCAGAATTTAATTATAAACCTCCTTAAATACCATTATAGGGTTGTTTTGTTTAGCTTTCTTACCTTAAAGAAAAAAAAGCTCCTAGTCTTTATAAGGACTTATACTCCATCTAATGCGAATACTTTTGCTGCAGAGGATGGCGCTGAAGTACCAGCATCCCCCGAAAGTTTTAGAAATAACTGCAGCCAGAAACCTGAAATGGTGACTGCAAAGCGCATCAAGAATTTGCTTCAAGAGAAGTCATCATCCTTCATTCCTTAAAAGTGTGATTTGCTGATTATGCCAACAGTGGTCCTAGAAAGCTGGCTTAATAAGACTTGATGAGCATTTTTCTTACTGTTGTTGGAGATCTTCCATGCAGTTTTCTATTCCCCGCTCCCTGTTTCCCTTTATGCAAGCCCCAGAGAATATTAGCTTTTTCCTCTGTTGGCTGAGATTTCTGTTAAGCAGACAAACACATTTTCTTTACTGATAAATGCAAGTACCTAACCTTATTAAGTCTCCCAGCTTGCAGCTGCTGCAAGGAGGAAAAATTGAGTTAATTTTGTTCAATCAAACGCAATATGTTGTTATGGTGACCATTTACAAATTGGGGTCATCTGGGCTACACATGCTTTCTGGACTATATCTGCTGCTGTGTTTATTGGTTTAGTGTGCTTTTATTTTCAATAATAATACTAACAAGTAACAGTAACAATTGAACTCCGGGATGTCGACTTAAACTGCAGCCAAGAAACTTGATACTGTACATGGATCACCTTGTGGTTTCAGTGGGATGATTCCTGTCTAAGGAATAGAATTCCAGACATTGGCAAAAAAAAGCATGAATCATGCTCATGTGTCTGTGGAACATCGGAACAGATCATAAAGCTGACCTGCCCACCATGTCACATGACCACGGGGGTGGGCAGCACAATCATATATGAGAGCTGGGGGCGTTTTACCATTCTGTGACCGTCACAGACTTTGCACAGTCGTAAAACAATCGCTTGTTAAGCAAGGGCTACCTATAATAATATAGACAGTGGGTTACCCTCTAACAAAATGAAGGTGCAACTCCTTTATATACCACATGCAATGTAAAGTCAGAGCTTCTGTCTTTTCCACCAATTTACAGAACCTCCTTTGCAAACTTGTGCAAGGTAGCTAGCTGTCCGTTGTTGAGGTTTTTGGCATTCTGCCCCTTCCAACCCATCTCTCACAGAAAGAGTAGAGAACAAGACCTTGTGTATAATCCCACTCTTTATTGACCTCCACGTAACTGTGGTTGAGTTTGCATGAATGTGAGACCAGCTTTCTGCACAAACCAGGACTTTGGTTTCTCAGGGTCCTGGATCATGTAAAGAGATGTCCTTGAGTTCAAGTGAATGTGAGTTCAGCTCCTCCAGCAGAGGAGACCTCAATGGATGCGTGGAAGTTAGGGAAAGAAAGGGCTTTCTTTAGAAAAAAAAGTAGACTCTCTCTACTGTACACCTCATTCACTTCTCCATTTGAAGTCTGTCACGTGTCCAGTTAAATGCCCGGAGAGGGTTCAAATCCCTGCATTTTCAACAGCTTAAAGTAGGAGAACTGGGAATGACAGTAACTGAATGTCTTTCTCTCTTTGTTGTCGTTTCAGAAAGGTGAGCGGTAACACTTTCCAAGGTTTCCGAACATCAAAGTGGAAGAGCAGGAACACAAAAGAGAAGCTTGCACGCACGTGCTCACACAGATACAACTGTGGCCTGCCGTGTGTGTGTTTTTTTCTCCCCAAGCCAAGGAAGGAGACCGAGAGGGACAGTTGCAAGATGAGCATAGGCGTCTCGAGTTTACAAAGGTTTGCATGAGAAAAGAACAAGAGGAGCTTCCTGGGCTGCTGCTTGTCTTTGAAGACTTGCCACAGTCAACGGCACTGCAATGGCTCGGTTTAAAACTTCCACACAATTCACAAGGAAAATATTTGCACTGCAACTTTTGGACAGTTTTCCTGCTTTGAAGTAGTTTGTCATGCTTTACCAGTGTGAACTCTGTTGACCCACATCCCCTCCCCCTACTCTCCCCCTGTTACTTCAGGAATTTTTTCCCCTGAATCAAATAGCAACTTGTGACACTTTGAAATTTTGTACCTACAGTGGTCATTTGGCAGCTCTGGCTTCATTTCAAATGCAAGCAAAGCAGAAGAACTGCAGGGGAGACCTCCCTTTGCTGTAAATGAAGCCTGGTGACAGTTTCCTGAAATAGCATTTCCAACTCCCTGCTCCCCTTTTCAAAGGCCATGGATCCTGAACAAAGCAAGAGGAATACAAAAAAGGGGGATGAGGCTCCAAGAAAAAGGCTCGTGAAAGGAGAAGCTTTTCAAAGCAGTGTCTCCTCTGTGACTCCATATCCAAGCGGCTCTGCTCCACTGCCAGGCTCTCCCCTCCAAGATGTTGCACCCCAGCAACGTTTTTCAAGGGAGGAGGCTCAGGAGAAGACAGGACAAACTCAACCCAAGCATTCCTCTTTTGAACATCCATCCCAAGTCGCCCAGGTTCAGCAGCACTCATTGTCACCAGCATACAGGACTCCCCGGAAGCAAGAGCACATTCTTGAAGGGCCCACATGGCAGCTCATTGATCCAGCAAGATCAGTTCCCTCTGGCTCATTTTCTTCCTCTGGGCTCCCTTCCAGCCATGGTCAGATCTTGCCATCCTGCTCATCTGTTCCTACTGAAGAAGACAAGCCCCCTGTTCAAAAGGTCTACATCCCTCGTACTTTGCAGGTTTCTTTGAAGCCATCTGAAGAAGGACACAAGAAGGAAAAGAAGCCACAGAAGCCAGGCAAGTACATTTGCCAGTACTGTAGCCGGCCTTGTGCCAAACCAAGTGTTCTCCAGAAACACATTCGATCCCACACAGGTGAGAGACCCTATCCATGTGTTCCCTGTGGCTTTTCCTTCAAAACCAAAAGCAATTTATACAAGCATCGAAAATCTCATGCTCATCGCATCAAAGCTGGGTTATCTTCAGGGACTGCTACTGAGTTGTACCCTTCCAGCTTGGAGATGGAGAAGATGGGTGGAGAGGAGTTTGAAGAGCCTACAGAAGGAGAAAGCACAGATTCTGAAGAAGAGACAAGAAGCACTCAAGGCCACTTGTTGGAATTGTCGACCAAGAGAAAGCAAACTATTTTGTATGGGGCAGGAAGTCAAGGATCAAGCCAGGAAAGCTGCTCTTTCCCCCATTCTAGCATGTCTCAATCCCTTGATGATAGCAGTGCTTTTGTGGAGCCATCTTCAGAGCTTGTCCAAAGTCATAAATCAGAAGAAACACACACTATCAAACAAAAACTTGCACTCCGGCTAAGTGAGCGGAAGAAGGTTATTGAGGAACAGGCTTTCCTTAGTCCTGGCAGTAAAGGAAGCACCGAGTCAGGCTACTTCTCAAGATCAGAGAGTGCAGAGCAGCAAATCAGTCCACCAAACACCAATGCAAAATCATATGCAGAAATTATTTTTGGCAAATGTGGGAGGATAGGCCAGCGGACAGCCATGTTAGCCACAACCACCACACAGGAATTTCCCCCAGTATCGTCTGAAGAAAAGTTGAGCGCTGTTCCTTTGTCTGTGCCTCGGACACAGGTTATTGAACATATCACCAAGCTGATCACTATCAATGAGGCAGTTGTTGATACTAGTGAAATTGATAGTGTTAAACCAAGAAGGAGCTCTTTGTCAAGACGGAGCAGTATCGAATCTCCAAAGCCTGGCTCTTACAGAGAATCATTTCAACTAGAGCTCAAACCTGGTTCCAGTAGCCAACCAGATCCATCAAAGTCATTGACATCCCATGTTGAAAAAATGAAGCCTGAACCATCATGGCTATCGTTCCAGCAATCCCACAGTGCCACAGAGACAGTGCCTCTTCTAAGAAGTCACTCTGTGCCTTCAGCTGTATGCACTATGAGTTCTTCTCACTCTTTTAGAGGTAGCTACTCTTTCGATGATCACATTGCTGAATCGGAGGTCTTAAGTCGCAGTCAGATGTCTTCCCACCCTCGGATGCTAAAACGGCAGCCAGCTATTGAGCTACCATTGGGAATGGAATACAGTTCTGAAGAGGTTAGTGCAGCAGGCAAAGAAAGCATTTCTAGACCTCCAGAAGAACAAGAGACCGAGGTGAGTGAGATAACCAAAAAGTCAAGGAAGGGCACCAAAACGAAAGGATTTATGCATGAGTGCAACATTTGTGGCGCTCGATACAAGAAAAGGGATAATTATGAAGCCCACAAGAAGTACTATTGTTCAGAACTCCAGATCTCCAAGCCTCAGTCATCCAGTTCATATACTTTGTCAGAAATGGAGAAAGGTTTGATGGAATCTGATCCTGGGCCACAAGTGGTGCATTATAAGCTAGGAACTAGTTTAGAACTGACTCCACTGAGGAAGAGGCGAAAAGAAAAAAGTCTTGGTGATGATGAAGATCCATCAGCTTTTGAGATGACTGAAACATCCTTTTCTAGAAGTGGACCAGCCACTCAGTTTATTGGGTTGAGATCCAGCGATGTGGCCTTGAATCTCACTTCCAAGTCTGTGAAGCCAACAGTGGATCCCAGTCCATCTGTGCCTCTTTCTGATGTTAACATAAGTTTTCACCCTAGAACTGCAAATCCCCCATTTACTACAGAAGGCAAGGAGAGGAGAACAACCTCCAAGGAGATTTCTGTCATCCAACATACCAGTTCTTTTGAGAAGACTGATTCCATAGAGCAGCAGAGTAGTTTAGAAGGAGAGGAAAAGCTGCTCTTACCTTATGGCTCCCAACCAGAAGTCCATCTTGGTCGGCCAAGTCATTCCCTTCAGCCAAAGCTTGTGCGCCAACCTAATATTCAAGTCCCAGAGATTTTGGTCACTGAAGAGCCTGATCGGCCAGAAATGGAACCAGAACCTCCACCAAAAGAGCCAGAAAAGATGGAGAAATTTCAGTGGCCACAGAGAAGCCAATCTCTCTCCCAACTTCCTGCAGAGAAACTGCCACCCAAAAAGAAGAGGCTACGGCTAGCAGAAATGGCCCAGTCTTCTGGAGAATCCAGTTTTGAATCAATCAGAAGCCCAAGTCAGGAAAGTAGCATCTCCCATGCTTCTAGCCACTCAGCTTCTTTTGAGCGAGAGGAAATTGTTTCTCAGTCCTCTGAATCCCATGGTAAACCTCTTGGCCTTGGCTCCCACATGTTAACAGTACCAAGTTCCCATCTCCACCATCAACACCATCATTCCCGAGAAATGAGGAGGTCTGCTTCTGAACAGACACCCAATGTCTCACATTCCTCTCCAATGTCAGAGGTCCGCAGCAAATCATTTGACTATGGGAGCTTGTCTTCATCTCCTTCTACATCCCAAACTCCAACAACAACAGCTCCACAGGAGAGGAGAAAGTGCTTTTTGGTCCGGCAGGCATCTCTCACCAGGCACCCAGAGCATGAACCAGACTTTGCCTCCAAAGGAGCAGCTGAGACAGAGGAATCAGTGCAGCTTTCAACTAAATCTGCTGCTGCAAGCTTGCCACATCAGCAGCTGCCTCCCTCCTCTTCCTCCTCTTCTTTTTCTACTCACAGAGGGTACCCAACTGACAAGGGTCAACCAAAAGACTGTCCTGAGTCCTCATGTATATATCCCTACGCTGAAGCTCTGCAAGTTGTCCAGCAGCCTGTTCCTCATTTAACATTTCATGAAAAACAGTATATGGGCCCACAGATCTCTCTCTTACCATTCCAGCATCTTTTGCCACCACTGGAACATTCAGTTGGGCTTTTCTCTACTCAGGCCATGGCAGACATCTTCTCCACTCAGTATTCCATCCCTCAGGTTCCTCATTCCATATTTCAAAGTGCGGCACTTCCTCTTCAAGAAGCGTTATTGCATCCAGGCCAGTTACACATTGCCCCTCCACTGCTGTCACACCCAGCTGACATAGTACTTAGACAAAGCCCATCAATTTTGCCCTTACATTACCCAGGATCCTCACCACTCCCTTCTGCATTGTTTCTGCCTCTTCAGTCCCAGCTTGCTCTCCAGTTGCCAAGTGACATTGGTGCCCATTTGCCCCAGCTCAAATCCAGCCTCTCTCCTGAAATTGGAAGTTGTACCTTCTCTCCATCTGTAGATTATAACTCTGAGAGCCGATTACATATTTTAACTCGGCCAAGTAGCCCCTCTGCATCTATCTCCATTTCTCAATTGGTGGTGCCTGCCTGTTCAGAGCCTGTGGTATCTCTTGTTGTCCCAGTTCGGATTCAGGCTAACATGCCATCCTATGGAAGTGCAATGTACACAACTCTTTCCCAAATCCTAGTCACTCAGTCCCACTGTAGCTCCTCTTCAATCATACTGCCAAAATTTGAGGACTATCAGGCCAAGCGTACTTTGGTCTGCACTGCTAATGTTCATAGTGTTGGTCTTGATTTGGCACAAATGATCACAGATGAGCAGAAGACCTTGCTCCACAGTCCATATCTGCAGCTGCCATTATCTCTGTCAGAAAGGAAAGCTTACTTTCCCCTGGGCCACATGTCTGAAAGCGTCTTGGATCTTGAAGGGAGCCCATCAAACGCTGGAGGAAACAAGCGGATGCTTTCTCCAGCTGGAAGTTTGGAGCTCACAATGGAAACGCAGCAGCAAAAACGGGTGAAGGAAGAAGAGTTCTCTGAGAAGGAAGAGAAGCTGGAAATAGTGATGGCATCCAGTGCTATAGAGGAAGGGAAAAAGCATGATCAAACAGCAGCCAAGGCAGAAACACTCCCTAATATATTGTCTAAACAGTCAGAATCCCTGAAAGGCCAGGCTGTGTTAAACCTGGTCTTGCCACAATCTGAGGCCTCTAGCTTTGAAGTTCAAAATGAATGTCATCAGCCAGCAGGAAAGAAGCTTGAAAGCAAGCATATTCCTGAGGTAGTGAAGAAGGAAGATTTGAAAGAATCAGCAGAACCCTTGGTGGCAAGCTCTCTGAGCTCAGCCTGTTCCTCAGAGGCTGCTCAAAGCTCCAAGAAGTCTCAGGACAGTACAGATGTTAAGAAGGTACTTCTGTTCCCCAGTCTCTACACAACTACTAATGTCAGTTGGTGCTATTTAAATTACACAAAACCAAATCACATTCAGCAAGTTGACCACAGGTCCTCGGTATATGCCAGCTGGTGCATTAGTCTGTATAATCCCAACCTCCCGGGTATATCTACTAAAGCTGCCCTGTCACTCCTACGCTCCAAGCAAAAGGTGAGCAAAGAAACCTACACCATGGCTACTGCTCCACGTCCAGAGGCAGGGAGGCTTGTACCCTCAAGTTCCAGGAATCCCAAAATGTCTGAGGTAAGGAAAATCACTTTTCCTTTGGCCCTCATCTGATTGGTTTAAGGATTAGACATCATTGCTGCCAGGCTTCAAAAGAACTGGATCAGCATGTCCTCCAGCTGAGTTGGGTTGTGGCTCCTAGATTTGGCTCCCAAAAGCAATGCTGGCTGGATGTTTTGGAGGTTCTCAACCCAACACATTTGGAAAATACCAGGTTGGAGAAGGTTGTTCTGGAACCCCAACTCTGTTGCTTAACATACAGTAGTATCAAGCTAGTTGAAGATAACACACTTGGGTGCATTGGGTTCCTCAACGCAGTTGAGGAATATCCAAATTGATCATATCTCCAATTTGGATATGTTGGAGCTGCAACTTTCAGAATTCCCATTGATTAGGAAATATCACAGTGATAAAGTCAACACTTGTGAAGGGTACTGCTTTGGGAAGGCCATTCTGATCCATTTTATAGCCATATAATGTGCAGTCAGCCCAAGCAATTTACTGTGCAGATAAAACTGTGGAATCCTTGCTATGGAAATTGCATTAAATGTCTTGCTGCCTATGAGCACTACAGTGCTGAATCATCTACTCTGTCTATTACCAACTCTGTGAGTGACTGGTATGTGGAAGTTTCCTCCTAGTAAGTCACTAGATTTCAACTAGTGAGCCTTACTATCGCATACAGTTGAATTGGTAGAAATAGGCAAGTTAATGTATCTCCCCATTCAGATGAAAAATGTATGGAGCTGCTCATGGAGTTTGATTAAAACTACCTTGAAATAGTTGAAGGCTCCACCAAAAATGAAATTTTGCAAAGAACAATTAAAAAGAAGACTGATTTTAGGGAGAGCTCAACCTTAAATTAGTGATGTCTGATCAAACTTGGAAATTATTATAGTTTGATGCAAGAGCAGGAGAGATCATTGCATTTGCCTGAAATGTGGCAATGCTTCGGGATGAACATTGGAAGGCTGTTAAATTAAAATGCCCTTCCTGTGGTTTTTGTTAAGAAAGGGAGAAGTAAAAACGATGGTGCTTTATATTATTTTATGTACACAAATCTTAGTAATCATAGGAAAGAGCAGATCATTTTAAAGTTTTAATGTTTTCATAGCACATCACATCACAGGAGCTTGGTGGGGTTTTTATGGTCATAAAATGCTTTGAGGTATGTTTATGGAGTCTAGATCCAAGACTGCATGTTGCTTAGCAGAGGCTGACACACAGCACAGGAGTAAACGTAACATCTTATAGAGTTATACGAAAATCATAGCGTTTCGTGTTTACCCTGGAGAAGAGCTTTTGTGTTTGGGCTGAAGACAACATGAAGCATTCAGCCATGAGATGAAAAGAAGGCTGAATGCTTAGAAACACCTGCAGGGTCAAAGATGGTGTTTTTTGGCATAATATTGGGGTGATTGTCAAGTCAGACAGCTTAACTTGAAAGCAGACTAAAAAAATAGATGAAAACCAGATTCACGTTTTGGAAAATGGTTCCAGTCATATAACCTCCTTCCTCTGTCCTGTTAAAACAATTACCTAACTGACTGCAGCGATTCCTTGGCTCTTCTCTACCTTCTCATTAGCTGGTTATATGATAATGGATGAAGTAGAGCATCATACCAGACTTCTGGTAGCACAAGAGGACTTTACCCTTGTCTCTGCCCCCATCACCCAATACATTTTTCATTTCCAGCAGAACTCCAGAAACCATTCTGGTGACTCAAAGATCTTTGGACTAGATTTTAAGGGGCCATGGAAGAAAACTCTGAAGGGGGGGCTTGCTCCTTTATTTTCTCAGAGAAATCATGAGATTTTAAAAGAAATATGTAACTGGTTTCCATCCATTCTTAAGTGTTAGAGTATGCTGCTGCTGCTGAGGATTTAGCCCCAAATCCATAGATGAGGGCTAAACCCAGGAATGATGTTCATGGCAATTCAATGACTTCTGTATAATATAAATAATTGTCCTGTCTCATCTAGGAATACCAGACATTGTCTTTTTACTGTTGATTTTATTTTATTACTGGTATCCAGAATAGCTCATCCAAAACTTCTGTCAAAGATGGACATCCTGTGATCCTTTAGAAGTTGATAAAACATAACTTACAGCAGCCCACAGTTAATGTAACTCGTGGTTGAAATCCTGGGAGTGCAGCTCAGAGTGCAGCTTGTTTGCTTATGGCGCAACCTGTGCTCTACTTTCATTGCTCTTGAAAGAAACTTAACAGTTGCTTTAAAAAGAGGCTATCAAATCTGATTTCAGTACAGCCCACACCAGAAATATCCGCCAATTCTTTATTCCCCAGGAAGCAATGAACCAAGGTGTTTGTGATCAGTAACTGTCCCTCCTACTTCTTTTTCTCTGTTTTTTTAAAAGAATAATAAGCTACTTTGATTTTTTTGGGGAGATAGGTTCATCTGCCTTCACTCCTTCCCAGTGAAGGCCGGAAAGATGTAATGCAAACCAATAAGGAAGGGGATAAAAGAGGAAAAACTGAAGATGACATTCCTGTAGCCAAACGAGGAGAACCAACCAGGATCAAGATCTTTGAAGGAGGGTAAGTATTTGTCTTGTTTTCATCTTCCATAGAGTTGATGGATGGGAAGCTTTGATTCTAAAAACAACTCCTAGATGCCATGTTAGCTCCAATCAGGCTTAGTTTTCCCCTCTTTTTTCTCTCTCTTTCTCTCTCATCACTCTTAAGGTCCTGGACACTAATAATTCGTATGCCAGGTAAGTAGCTTCAGGTTTCCAGATAGCTGGACAGTTTCAAGACAGCTGTTTCTAATTTTCTACAATTTTACCTGTAATAGAAGAACTTGGTTGAGCTATATTATCTCATTTTTTCCAGAAAAATTGAGTTATTTCAAATATCTCAGTAGGTTAGGATAAAGTCTGATGCTGGGAAGATAGCTCATCCCAGTTTCACCTATGGCTGGTTGCTCAAAATATTGTATGTATGATGTAGTGCAGATGTTTCTGTTGCTTGTTTGTATATGATGTTGCACATCTAGTAGTCCAATTTCTAGCTGTGGCCCTTTCCCGAGACACAGACTAGTTTTGTGTTGAAGAATGGTCACTCACCATCATAGAACTTTCAGATTCTGCTGAGGATCCATCTTCAGAGGATGCCAGAGGAAAAAACCTCTTCATATATTGTGTCAAAAAAGCCCACAACCATGATTGCTAAATCAAAGAAAGGACCGCAGTCTTTTAAAGAGATCCCAATTATATTGGGATCTCGTTAAATAACTGCAGTCCTTTCTTTAATTTAGCAGTCATGGTTGTGGGGGTTTTTGGCAGTATATGTGAAGAGTTTTTTTTCCTCTGGCATCCTCTGAAGATGGATCCTCGGCAGAATCTGAAAGCTGAGGGTAATAAAAATCTCTTTTCTATCCCGGTGAGTGACCATTCTTCAACACAAAACGGACCCGGGAGTCAATTTTTTTCCATGATTCACAGACTTGTTTCTGTGTGTAGAGATAATGCTCTACTTCGGGGTGCTTCATTTTGAAACTGAGTCTTCAATTTTCATCATCTTTACTTCATACATTGCAGCCGTTTGCTCAGAACTGTCTTAAAAGACTGTCTGTGTAGTCCCAGAATTAGACTGTAGTTGGTGACTTGATCCAGCTGAGTGCAGACGTATTGTGTGTGTGTCTATGTGCGTGTGTGCACGCATTTCTGTCTGCCTGGGCTTTCAGATTTAATCAATTAAGCATTTTGAAAATTTTAGACCATTAATTACCAACTTCTGAAAAATACTTCCTACTCTCTTTCTTCTGTCTCCTTATCCTACTCTGTAGAAAAGTCTAATTGATTAGGCATTTTTGGTTTAGTGGGGTAGTGGTGGTTTACAATAAAAGAAGTATCTCCATCTTCTCCTCTTTTATTGAAAACTGTAACCGCCTCCACTAAACCAAAAATGCCTAATAAATTTAAACTTTTTACGGGGTAGGATAGGATGCAGACCTGTGTGAAATTATGATTTCCAGAAGGAGTTATCCTTTAATTGTAGCTGTAAGGCTGATAGCCAATGGGGGAAGGAAAAATATATTGGCATAGAGGATCTTTTTTATTGTTTCTTTTCTTTGTTTAGTTCTGATATTTTCCTCTCTCTGTATGTATTTGCCTGTTTCCTTGAACAGTTTGATCTCATCCTCCCCCATAAAATCCTGAAAGTTTTACTTTCTGATTTTTTATCCAAATGTAGGTATTCTACCAAACAGAAAAGATTATTCCAGTGTGTACATGATATTTATCATCCAAAAATATACTTCTGATTGCTCCTGAAAGGTTCAGAGCAACTGAAGAGGCTCCAGACATAAATATAAGGGAGCCCAAACTATGATGATGCCACAATGATGTGGTAGCTATTTGCCAGCAGAAGTGCTCATATCTGCACTTTTGGTTTCTGATCAGGTAGAATGTACCTGGGATATGGAGCATTTTTAACGCAAAACGTTTCAAACTCAAAACTGTGCTTTGAAGTTTGGAATTCTTGGAAGAGAGAAATTTTAGTCCTCATCATCGACGAGATTAAGTGAAATAAATATTTCTCCTTCTTTTCTTTCCCCACTGTCGGATAATTCTTAACCAGAACCACAACTAGTTTACCCCCTCATGGATGCTGATATCCAGATCTCAGTTACTGAATTAGCAGCCAGCACAGTAACTTAAGGAAATAGTGCAAAACCTGTATGGTCGGTTGACTTATGGATGCTATTCCCAGTGGTGAAGAACTGGGGGCTTTCTGGCGTGCTGAACTATAGCTCCCCACAGTTGCAGCAAAGTTGGCCAGCAGTGAGAAATTATAGGAATGCGAGTCCCGGAACATCTACAACACTGTTTCTCAATCCCAACAACTTTATGCTCTGTGGACTTCAACTCCAGTGGTGGCTGGAAAATTCTGGGAGTTGGTCCACACATCTTAAAGTCTGATGATTCGAAGATTAAGAAACAATCTAAAGGGGTACGGTGTGCTCACTCGTGAGTTGATATTGGGTGTTTTGTTTTATTACACCTTCTGCTCTTTATAGGAAGCCTTTGCCTGTCAGTGGCTAAGTTCTCATGTTGTGCTAAACCATTTGTATGATTTTAGTTTATTATGATATGTAAATCCAGATGATGGGTTAAGCTACTGAAGCTGATCTAACCATGGTAGTTAAAACAAATTGATTTTTATAATAATTATTATTCACCAGCAAGCTTTGACCTTTTCTTCCCATCTGCTTGCACAGTTCTTAAAGGAGTTTTCCTTTGCTCCTGAGTGTATATTCTAAATAGTAGAGTTAGTTTTATCATTGAAGGATTTTGTGGTCATTTAAGACCAAAAATAAAACGTGATATCTGTATAAATTTTCCAAGGTTATTTCTGTTGCTTTATCAGGAAGGACACATTGATATGATAGGTTGTTTAAATATGTAAATATAGGCTCAGATAAAAAGTAATATATAATTAAATTTCTCTTTTTCTGTTTTTGTTACTTGATTAAGTAGAATTTTGTATTCCTAATAAAAATAGTTGAACATGGAGCTGCAGATCTAAAATTAGAAGCACAGTTTATTGCTTTATTAGTTTTTTCATTGTCATTGGTGATAAGTGAGCAGGTTGCCCTTGGCACAAGCAAGCAACAGAAATGAGCAGAGATTTATGAGCTTTACCTAGATTGATCCTGCAGATGGTTTTTTTTAAAAAGTGAGTTTTCAAATAGAAATTCTGTGCGATAGCTTTTTTTAAGGTGATATTTCCTGCATACAGAAGATGGGGTGAGCTACTACTGTAGTCATTTGACAACACTGAAAAGAATCTGTCTTTGTAAATCAAAATGAGCCAGAATATCCAAGAAATGCAGTTTAGTATGAATTACGTTATTTTAGTTATTTCCATGTTCCAAAGTCATGCTTATGGACTTTCCCATCTAAACCGCCTGTTGAATTTCCTTCCATGGTTAGTTTATCATGATACTATAATCATAAAATCACAAACTACAAAGAGGAGAAAATCACAAAATACAAAGACCTGCAAAGGAGAAAATCACAAACTATAAAGACCTGCAAACAGAATTAGAACGACTGTGGCAAAAGAAAGCAAAGACAGTACCAATACTAATAGAGGCCTTGGGTGCAATCCCAAAACAACTGGAGCACCACTTGAACACCATCAGCATTGACAAATTCCCCATCAGTCAATTGCAAAAAGTAGCTTTACTTAGAATAGCTTACACCCTGTGACAATATCTTTAACAGCATCCCGGTACCTTGGGAAGGGCTTGATAAAAATGCCAAATGCAGTCTAAACATCTGGCTTGACTGAGCAGCGAGCCAAAAAAGAAAAGTTCTACTACAAAAGCCTGTTAGGAATGGTGTTTTGTCCAATATCTTGTTGGTTTGAGAGAAGGACCAGGGATCCTGGCTTGTCATGGCAAACAAACCACAAAGGGAGTTTTTCTTTAACTTCTACTGGCAGAAGAGCTAAATGGAAGCAATGGTCAAAACTTATTGAATGGGTTAAAGTTGCCATTTACTTGGATTGCAAAGCAGTAGTTGGTCATTTGACGAGAGAGAATTAGTTTACAGATGTTTTCCATCAGGGCTCAGAATCAGCAGGTTTCCAAGCTTTGTGAGTTTTGGGATGTCCTTTTTTAAACAAATGATGTAATGACTGGGATTATGTGGGTTTTAGGATTGCAAGGAGCCGAATCATTGTTTGTCATCTTAGGTTCAGCTGTATTGATTTCACACCCATGAGTTCTTCTGACTTGTAAGAAGATAGTTTTCTGTTGCCTTTAAACAGCTTCTTATGCAGAGCTGAGCAGTAGTTTGAGGAAATCCAAGAGCCCAGTGAGTGGAGCAATCATGTGTCATGGTAGGAGTATTTTTTCTTTTTTTTAGGGACAGTTACAGGAACTTTTAAAACTCTGTTACGATTATTGTAGAAAATTCACTATAACTTTCATGTGTTCTCTGTCTAAAACCCCCCCTATCTGAACTACCCAGAGGGGGGAAAAACAGGAAGCAAAAGTTTAAAAATCCTAGAAAACAAGATAAAAAAATTAAAAAAACTAAACAAAATTAAAAACTCAAAAGCAACTCTTCAATAAACCTGAATTATTTCTAATCCTAAATATTTAAGAGCCATTAAGACTGAATACATATTTCACCTATCGAGTCATTCATTCCTCTTTAGGCAATTAAAATAATATAATGTTCTTTTATTTCATCATTATGATTCCGTTTTAAACAATGAATTAAATCTAAACCACATGGAATCATATTGTCTAGCCTAGTCTCTCCTTTGGTACAAAGCTGAGAGCTGACAGATGTTAAATTAATTTTTAGAGTCCAGGACACCAGCATTTTTCTGTGAATAAATAATCTCCATTTTTGCAGCTGTCCATTCCTGATATATTTAAATCTTTACAGACTAAAATGTTAAATTTAGGTGATATATTGTAGTGTAACAAAATATGACCATTTTTAACTCGTAATTGCTTTCCACACACCTGGCATACCACAGCAACAACATTTAACTAGTAATAATAACAAATTAAATCAAATTCCTGCTGTAATTAACAGCAATAACAATGTTAACAATAGCAACTCTCAAGCTGAGCCCACAATGGCAAATAGTGAATCCTGTTTCTGTTCTAGTACATGCTGAGGTTAACAAGTAAGGCTGCTATTGTTTAAAAATTAAAACCATGCTATCCTTGTGAGAGAAGCTTTAAAAAGGAGATTCTAGATTTAATCTCTTTCCGTAAAAATATTACCATTAATTTATCTAGATGTTTAAAATATTTATGTGGAACCAACATAGGGATTGTTCTCAATGTATATATTAGTATTGATATAAAATTCATGAAGTTTATTCCTTCCCATATACTTGGGACTACTTCCATCCATTTTTCAATACCCTGTTTTATCTGGTGATACATTTTGAAATATTCTTACACACTAAATTGGATAATTTCCAGGGGATTTTTGCTTGTAGAAATCAAGTGGGATGTTTGGCCTATTTGAGTACCCTCTACTCAATAGTCCTGGTTCCATAATATGCTTCACCTAATTAACCCCTAGCCTTGTACCACTGAAGATCAGGTAGGGTTAGCTAGGTAGAGAGTTGGCTTAGATAACCCTATATATAGGGTCATTTGTAGCTAGACTAGGAATATCTGGACAACACTATGGTGGTAGAGAAATGACAAGAACCCTGATTCTTGGTCACGTAGACTTTAGTTTATTTAGGGTAGCCCAAATAAAGATATGGCTTTGTGACATAATGAGGCCTTTTCTCCTTGGCCAAGCATGCAGCAATAGTCTCGGCTTGGCTGTTGGAAGCAGTCATTGTCTGAGAGAGATGTTCTGGGATTTAAGCTTTTGCAGTGAGATCTTAAAGAGGCCACTTTTTCTTTTTCTCTTGGAGCCCTAGAGAGGCCAAACAGAGCAATTTCCTAGATTTTGTATTCCCTTGATCCCGTTGAATTAGTTTTACACTTTTTTATGCCTGGGCCTACTTGGAGATAAATCTAACCCTCTGAAGTTAATTGATTAATCAGTTAATTTCTATTGAAGTCCCCACAGCAAATTAAACTTATTCCTGGCTCAATTAACCATGTTATTGTCATAAGGCCAAGTCCAGATAGTCTCCAGGAGACAGAAGTCCCTCTTCTCACTCTTCTCCTGACTCAAAGGAACATGTATATGTTGAGTAGGGCCAATTACTTTCTGTACAAGTTGCGAGCCCATGTTTTGACCTCCAAAGCCTTAGTTAAGTGGGACTTTTAGTGCTGTTGAATTGGAAAGGAATTTTGCTCCTAAGAAAGTTTCTGAGCCACTAGCTTGTTATACAAATGCTCAAAGTTATTTCAGGGGTGGAAGAGGAGAGAAGAGAGATCTGGCAACTGCTGGAGTTTAGCCTTTTTCTGGGTGACATTATGTAACATCTTGTGTCTTAGCAACAATGGTAAAATATCTGCTAATTCTCAAGCATTCATGTTCTGGTGGGTGACAGCTACTTGTCTATCTCTGCCAGTTTGAAAAGGTCAAAATTATGCAACTAGTCAGCTCTGCGTAACTACACTCTTTGTTCTTGGGTCACCAGAGCTGCTGAAAAACATAACACAAAGGGTCACATCTGGATTATAAATGTAGAGTGCAAACTAGGGCTACATTTGTATAGTTTCTATCTAAAATGCAGGTGGTTCTGTTAAGACAAATCCTTTCTGATAACAGCTTTTCACTCCAGCATGTTAACACAGAGACTGGGAGAAACTAGCAGTTTTTTGTACCGATGCATGCTTTTTCATAAGACACTTATCTTTTATGCATCTTTCTCTGAAATTCTGGAAACAACCTGGGTTTCTGTTTTGATCCCATACTTGGCTGCTTTATCATCCACGCTACCTACATTTTAGGGCAGCGATGCTGAGCAAGATCTCCTAAGTTCAGTTCAGAAAGGAATATTCTTATAGATGCATTTCTCTACTTGGTATTGGCATTTTCTATTGTTTAATCTGTTTGTGGCTCATTTGGTGGCCCCATCTGGCCAACATTACTTGAGCTCAAGAGTTAAGCAGGGTCAGGCCTGATTAGGACTTGGATAGTACATCCTCACAGAATTATCATGGCATGGTAAGCTAGTCTGAGAAGAATATAAAATTCATCCAGACCTAAAGGAAATAGCAACCTACCTCCATAATCTCCAGAGGCTAAACTCAACTATAAAAATTCCCTTTACTAGAAATATATTTATGTATATATTTCTTTATATTATAAAATATATTTATTTTATTTCTCAAATGTATATGCTGCTAATCTCTGCATATAAATTTTATTCTTAAATAATATCCCTGTTGCTATTATTCATAATACCATTATAGTATAAAGCATTCTTACATTAAAAATAGTTTAATCAGAAGAATGTTGCAGACAATCTTGTCTGACAAGGAAAAAACCTAACAGTAAAATTTCCCAGCACAGGACAAACAGCAGAGAGGGACAGATTTTGTTTACAGTACGTAAATACTGAGAAACTCTGGGTGAATCAAAGGTTATTCTTTGATGCGTAAAATGCCAAAAAGAGGATGCTAAACACATCTTCTTGAGTGTCCTTCTAGTTTTTCTCTTTTGATCTCATCTACATCACAAGATTGTTGTGAATATATCAAGTTGGATGGGTGGATGGGAGAACACTTTTCATGCCAGCTTTTTGTAGGTAACGTGATGCTGATGATGATGGACCAAATTCTTGGAAATCTCTACTGCTTCTTTGTGAGAAACCATTTCTTCTCGCTATTTTGTTCTGGGCTTCCTTTTCTGTAGTTCAGTAGGCAAACCACCAAAGACAATTTCATAGCCCCAGTAAGATTTGGATAGAGAACTAGCCAGACCCCCAAAGATGTCTTTTATTCCCCCTGTAAGTAACCTGGGAATCATTTCTTCTCTTCATGCTCACTCAGCAGCCCTGTACTTTTGGTGCGTGTTTAAGATCTGCAAGAGATTGATTTCTCAATTTGTCAAGTTTCCCAGCTCTTTGTGGTTCCAGTCTTGCATGTGGGTGTGACACAGCATTTGGGAACAGACAGTTGGGCAAAGCTACCTGACTCTGGCTTTCCCAGTTTTCATGTATATGACTTTTTTGGATTTGCCTTGGAGAACAATAGCTTGAGAATGGCTGCTCTAAGGGAAAACCAGGTGAAAATTTGGATTTGGGGATTTCTACAAGCCTGTCTGGTTCTAAATAAGGGAAGTGGAATGCAGTGTTTATAAACCTCAGTTCTCAAGTCTGATGCCTGAATGACTGGCACTGCAGGAATCCAGTCTATCAGCCAAAGCAGGGAGTCAAAATGTAAAAAGGCAGAAGAAAATAAAGAAGGAGAAGAATCTAAGAAAATAATTGGGGGGGGAACTTTAGATTGTTTTGCTAAAATGGCCAATTTCATCCGTATTCAGAAGAATACGTAAGCAATATTTGCTTGCTCTGGGGTTTTCAATTCATCATTGGAATATGTTCTGTGACTGGCCAACAGGAAGGAAATGTAGCTTCTAACCCAGAAACAGTTGGCCTCCTGTCCTGTTGTACAAGTAGAGGTTCACCCATCCCTTGCTATGTCATTATGAAAGAACATTTGGAGGGGAGAGATCTTTCATAGATGACTTTGAGATCCCTTGTAAATGTGTTAGGCTGAATACCTATCATTCCCAGTGTGCAGAATCCAAGGCCCAGAGGGGTTGTGAATTGTAAGAGTGATGGTCCAAGGAAGGCACCAGTGTGAGGAAGGACTGCCTTAACACATGAATGTAGACATCTAGGTGAAGTTCCATCAAACACCAAAAAAAAAAAGGGGGGCAGAAACAGTAGCTGCTCATAGATGTTCCCTGACCTCATAATTCTCATCCATCAAATGGAAAAGAGTCCTGGAAATTTTGAAGTTCCTCCAAGTTTGGATTAAAATCTGGTCTGGAAAATAATTCTCAGTTTTCTTTTGCAATCCTGAAGCCCTTTCCATTTCTCTGTCCAACTGTACTGTGTTCTTTAAAATGTTGCTTTTGTTTAGATATTTATTTAATCTCTATGTTTCTGATGCAC